>JAWQRP010000573.1:0-26065 GCA_033557875.1 Quadriops clusia
ATGAACAAACCCTTGGATATGAACAAACGTTTGGATATGAACAAACGTTTGGATATGAACAAACGTTTGATATGAACAAACGTTTGGATATGAACAAACGTTTGGATATGAACAAACGTTTGGATATGAATAAACGTTTAGATATGAATAAATGTTCAGATATGAATAAAACCCGAATGAATCCTAGTTAGGAAATGCATCCAATTTTAAAAATAAAAGTGTTTAACAAGCAAGAAGAACCAGAAAATTGAGTCTGTAACAGTAGTGAGAGTACATAGCATCATAAACGCAATGTTTATTTTCCGAGCACTCGTTCGCCCCCTTCAAACGCTTAATTACAGCGAGATACCCCGCGCCAATGAGAGAGGACGGGCCCCCAGGCAATAGTTAGTCGTATGTATATGCATCAGGGTCATTATATGGTTCGTAATGTTGTTAACTGGGCTCTCGAATGTAGAAAATAACGAAGGCAGCGGTTGTTAGTTCGTTGGAGGTCAGGGCAGGTGGTCTCTTGGAGCTTTCCTTCCACTCAGAGAACTCCTGCTTGGCCAGCTTGTGGGTGCGGCCATCGCCGAGTAATACTGGTCCGATATGAACCCGCCTGATCGTAAAATATATTCAATTCTTCGCCTACAACTGGAGTATGCAGAAAGAATGCCATAAATTACCTGGGGGTCTTGTGCGGAGTTGCTCTTTTCACACGGGCTATTGCTTGCATTAGATTCATTATGCTGATTGGAAAGATTTCGGTTTAATTTATCGTAAATTTTAATTTAATTTAAATTTGAATGCAACGTAAAGAATGCGACTTAAATTTGAATGTGACTTAAATTTGAATGCGACTTAAATTTGAATGTAACTTAAATTTGAATAGACTTAAATTTGAATGCGACTTAAATTTGAACGCGACTTAAATTTTAATACGACTAAATTTGAATGTAACTTAAATTTGAATGTAACTTAAATTTGAATAGACTTAAATTTGAACGCGACTTAAATTTTAATATGACTAAAATTTGAATGTAACTTAAATTTGAATGTAACTTAAATTTGAATGTAACTTAAATTTGAATAGACTTAAATTTGAACGCAACTTAAATTTTAATGCGACTTTAATTTGAGTAGACTTAAATTTGAATGCAACTTAAAATGGAATGCGATTTAAATTTCTATACAACTTAAATTTAAAACGAAATTTAAGATCCCCAAAAAATTGCCGAAGATCCCTTAAGAGATTATGTATTATAATTTTTATAAGCACTATATTTTAGGATATTATTTATTATTACTAGCTTATCTATTCCATATTATCTATTGCATATTATCTATTGCAATATTATTGCTCAATGGCATTATATTATTTCTAATTGTTATGTTCAAATAAAAATGACAGTGGCATTGAAAACAACGACGTTAAATAACCAGCAAATGAGCCGTAAAAACGCGGTTAAACTCGACTTTAGAGCCGTATAAAACTGTCATCGTCGAGCGGGAAACGTTCGGACCATATCTACAAAAGCTCAGCGAGGTGACGAAATAATTCCTTTCAGTCTCTATATCTTTGCACCATGTGCATGCTTACAGTGCTGTACCAAATGTGCAAAATAATCATTACGTATTGAAGCCGTGGACACATGTGAAAAGATTACAAAGAACATGTGGGTGCCATAAAACGCCGACCAAGTTCCTTCAAATTAGTCACCCGCGTCTTGGGTTTCTTGTGATAATAGGTTTCTGGTGATAAGTCCAAGAACGCAATTGCAACAAAGAAATTTTGGGAGAGATGACTGGTACCCGAATACCTGGAACGATTTGGAAACGACCAAAGAACTTTGATATAATTTAATTTTATAGAAATTTAACTTATGACTGTTTTTACTTAGTGTTAGAAATCACTTTTTAATGTTAGATAGAACCACTTAATGTTATAGACAACAGGAATATAATTGAACTGAAAAGGCATCATACGTATACATAAAAGAAAATCTAAGTAAAGAAAGAGACCAAAAAGACGTAATCAACAAGACAATCTTATGAAGTGAAAGACAATTTAATCACAACCAAATTTAAACAAAATTATACATTTGAATAATATACTATTAAACGATACCCCTGTATATTATGAAGTACATACCTACTTAATTTAATAAATAATTTAACTACTTAATAAGTAATTTAACGCAAAGGAAGAAATTTTAATGCGCCCGAAGAAGTTCAATTCAAAGGAACAAATTTTAATTGCTCGCTTGTCAGACGAGCGCATGCAGCTTTCGAGGAAAAAATTCAATAAAAATAAAAAATTCCGAAATACCCAGACTAGAACCTGCAGACAGGTGAGCAGTTGTTCCTCAGACGCATTAATGAAATTATGCAACTTTTTACGAGCACTTTCATAAATTGGATAAGACAAAAAACGTATTTTTTTAAATCCCTCGCACATGAAAAAATCTGCTTTAAAATTCTATCGCTTAAGTGCACGTAAGAACAACGAGGTTATGTGCTTCTTAATAAATATACGAAAAGAATAGCTTGTTAAAAATGGATTACCTGGCGGAATGTTTACAATTGTAGAGAAACCACATATGCATGAAATATGTGGCTTACCACATGATACTTTTTTTGTTTGTTTAGTTTGTCTATTTGGCATTGGGGAACGAAGACCATCAACCACACATAATACCTATACCAAAAGATAATTAAACCAAAAGATAGTTAAACCCAAAGATACTTAAACCCAAAGATACTTAAACCAAAAGATAATTATACCAAAAGATACTTAAACCCAAAGATACTTAAACCAAAAGATAATTAAACCAAAAGATACTTAAACCGAAAGATACTTAAACCAAAAGATACTTAAACCAAAAGATACTTAAACCAAAATATGCTTAAACCAAAAGATACTTATTCCAAAAGATTCTTATATCAAAAGATGCTTATACCAAAAGGTACTTATACCATAAGGTACTTATACCATAAGGTACTTATACCATAAGGTACTTATATCATACGGTACTTATACCATAAGGTACTTATATCATAAGGTACTAATAACACGAGGCACCTATACCATAAGAGCATAAAACCCAAAATGTTAGGTCAAACGTCCCATTTAAGGTACCCACTAATTTCTTCGCCATTTAGTTACTTTAATACTACCGAAAACGAGATTTTGAATGAGCCAGCAGCGGCGTGCTTTGACGTTATGTCAATAACCAAATCATTAGAGCAGTTAGCACCTAACAGATTTAAGTGTTTGTCCAATAGTCCAAGTGTGTAAATTATTAACTGGAGAACCAAACAGAAGTTTCAATGGGAATTACTAATGAAGTTCTTCAGGAAGATATCATCGATTTGAGCGAATGATGATTAGGTAAAATAGAATTACCTACTGTTATTGATTTACCCAAGCCTTGGATGCACCTATCAATATATTATTGATTTAACTATTTACAACCTTACTCATAAGCAAAGGTTAACTTCGGATTAGATACCCTCAGTATTACAAACGACAGTTATCCTTTAGCTAAGTTTGCGAACCAATCAGCTATTAGATATTTTTAAAATAGCGAAAGGTGATTGGTTCGCTAACTTACCTATAACTGTCGTTTGTAATACTGGGGGTTAGTCTCTCTAGTCAAAACGTATTCCAGACTAGGGGCGGCATTCCGAGAGCACAGAGGGGCAAGGTTAAAGGTAGGTTCACATTGTAATGTACCTGGTGCATAGCGTAGGTGCATTACATTGTGAACCTACCTTTAACCTTGCCCAGAGGGTAAATGTCCTTTCGGAATACCAAGCTAGATTGGATACCTAGATCTTTCCGTGGTCAAAACAGATTTGAGATTAAATTGGATACAAAGTACTTTCTGCAGTCAAAATGGACGTCAGATTAAATTGGATACAACGATCTTTCTCTAGTGAAAACGGATTTCATCGAGACCAGATTAGATTAGTCTCTAGTCAAAAGAAATTTCATACTACATTGACCAAAAATTACATTGTCATCTCTCTCCAGCCAGAGTTTCAGACCAGAAAATCTGATACCTACCACAGGAGGGGGTGTATGTACAGACGTCATGGTTTGCATAGGGTTCTGCATCGTACTGTCCATGGCACTAGGATACCACCATTGGGCCCCGGGCGCGGGCCCCGGCATCGTCGGGTTACCACCGGTCATGTTACCACCAAGTCTGTAATCATATCCGCGGATGCCCGCCGCGCCGATGGGAGAAGTGGAAGACACATTCGAGATTTGCGTGGTCGCAGGGTTTTGAAAGCTGCTGGCCATTTTGTAGGAGAACAGCTGCTGCTGGTGCATCGGCGACGCCGTGCTCCTGGCGTCCATCTGCTGCTGCTGAGGGACTTGCTGCTGCTGCTGGAGGCTTTGCTGCTGAAGGCTCTGTTGCTGCTGCAGACTCTGCTGCTGCTGAAGGCTTTGCTGCTGGTGGTTGTTCTGCTGCTGGAGGTTCTGCTGTTGGAGGTTTTGCTGCTGGAGGTTCTGCTGCTGCAAACCGTGCTGCTGCTGGCCTTGCTGCAGATTCTGCGGTTGAAGGCTATGCTGCTGGCTGTGCTGCTGGCTATGCTGCTGACTCTGCTGCTGCAGACTCGACGGCTGAAGATTGTGTTGCTGGCTTTGCTGCTGCAGGTTCTGCGGTTGAAGGTTGTTCTGCTGGAGGTTATTCTGCTGGTGGTTGTTCTGCTGCATGCTCTGGGGCGGCTGGTGCTGCTGCGGAGGCGGCTGCTGAGCGACTTGCTGCTGAGCGGCTTGCTGTTGAGCGGCTTGCTGAGCCAGCTGCTGCTGGTGCATCATGTGGTGGTGGTGCTGCTGGAGGGCTGCCTGTTGGTCTGAAGGCATTGCTCCGGGCCACCAGACCCCGGGGTTCCCCCGGGCATCCCAAGTGCCCCCGTGATGCTCTGACATATCTCAAGTTTTATTCTTAATTGTTTAATTCGAACTTTATGCAGAACGAATGAATGTTCTGTGCCCTTGCGTTTCGGGCGTATCTAACAGGGAGAGTATCCAGAATTGGGTGTACTCAGATTTGATCGTTTCCAGATTTGCTCGTCTTTAGATTTTATCGTTCCAGCTTTGCTTGTTTTTAGAATTGATCGTTCCAGTTTGTTCGTTTTTATATTTGATCGTTTCAGATTTGCTCGTTTTTAGATTTGAACCTTTCCTCAGTTGATCGTTTGCTGACTTAATCGTTGCAGATTTGAGCGTTTGTAGATTTGATCCTTTCCTAATTTGATCCTTTCTTAATTTGATCGTTCTAGATTTGGTCGTTTTTAGGTTTGATGGTTTCCAGATTTGAACGTTTCTAAATTTGATCGTATCCAGATTTGATCGTAACCAAAGTTTGTTTTACCTACAGTTGGTTGTAGTCAAAGTATTGGTACCTAGAGTATCCTTTGCTCAGCAGAATTAAACGTATCCAAAGTTAGTTTGATCTAAAATTGGTCGTATCTAAAGTATATTTTATTCAGAGATGTTGGTATCAACAGTTAACCGTGAATAGAAATACCAGTATCCAGAATTACCAACATTCAAAGTTACAAGAGTTTCAAATATCTAAATTACGAGAACCCACAGATACTAGCATCCAAATTAAACCCTATATCCAAGAAGTGGTTAAATCCACAGTTTGTTGGATCGGGAATTACTTGATTTCAAAGTCGATTGAATCCAGAATCGGTAGCATCCAGAGTCTGTAGGATTCAGAGTCTATACGATTCAGAGTCTATAAGATTCAGAGTCTGTAAGATTCAGAGTCTGTAGAATTCAGAGTCTATAGGATCCAGAGTCTGCAGGATCGAGAGTAGGTAGACTCCAGAATCGGTTGAATCCAGAGAGTCGGCGGTCCTCAGCATACAAAGAGATCCGTTTCTATCACAGCAACCTTGCACAGACGGAGTCTGGTGGCGAGCAAGCAAGCAGCTGCCTTGCCTGAGATCTCGAATGTCGAGGTCAAAGCACAAGAACGCACTTCTGTGCAAAATCACTCCACACAAGCACCGAGACCGAAGAAAGTCAGAATGGTCGACCACAGAACACGCGAATTTGTCCACATTTTCGGGAAAAGAACGTGCGCGATCGAAAAACTGGACGCCGGCACGCGCCAACGAAAGGACCAGAACGGAAGGAGAAAACGGAAAACACAAAACACTGTTCGGGTTATCGAGCGAGACCGGCTTAGAATTCACTGGCCATTTTGTTTAGGGTAGTCACGCGTCGCAATGAGAAACCACCCCTGTAGTATCGGAGAGACGATCGAGGGATAGACCATACAGTGAGCATACGAAGCTTCTCTTGTTCAACGGCGAAACTGCGCTCGAATGTAGCGGGCGCGAAGTCTGGCAACGCCGCCAGCCTGAAAGAGTGAGGGGACGCCAATACGAGCGACGGTGGCGCCCTCACACGCAGCGGTGCTAGTCGGAACCCGCGAACCTCCTCCCCTCCCCGAAACTGGCAGCGTGGTCCGGTCAATAAGACGAACACATTCCCAGGGCTTAGCCTGGGGCCCGGGGGCCGAAGCCGACGCGGGGTCTAAGGGGTATCTTCAAATTAACTCATTCCTCCCACCCCTGCTAGCACTAGGACCCGTCAAAAATATATACGAACGGCAGCCAGAGCCGTCTCTTCATTAGCGACTCCGCCGAACGCCATACCACCGCCATTTTATAATGCTTGCTTGTTGGGTGGGTAGGCTACTCTGGTTAGGCTACCCTGTGTAGGTTACCCTGGGTAGGCTACCCTGGGTAAGCTACCCTTGGTAAGCTACCCTGGGTAAGCTACCCTGGGTAGACTACTCTGGGTAGGCCACCCTTCCACCTAAGCCTAAGCATCGCGATGGCCTAGGCCACTCGGATGAAGTCCCGTTTTCCTCCTTCGAATTAGATTAGAAAATATTTTACTTTCAAATGTTGAAATGTTTTATACTTCAATCTGTATGATTCCTCAATGTATCCTTTAATCTGTATCTTCATTCGTTTCTTCTATATATCTTTATTCGTTACTTCTATATATCTTCATTCGTTTATTCTATATATCTTCATTCGTTCCTTCTATATATCTTCATTCGATTCTTCTATATATCTTCATTCGTTTCTTCTATATATCTTCGTTTTATTTTCTTTTATTTATTTAAAATATTTATTTATTTCAATTATATTATAGGGAGTACAAATTAGTTCGATCCCTTTCCAAAAAACCGCCCTGGCTTTTATTAATATTTCATGGTGACAGTTGATCATCAATATGATAAAATAGAGAATATATTAGAAGTAGAGACATGCAGAAAAACCGCGTCTATGCCCACATCACGGTTAAATTAGAAAGAGCGACCCTCTAGAAGATTTGAATATTGCATTATACGGCCCTGATTTCCATCTAGCTCCGTAAAACAAAAACCATATTTTCACCCCGCCGAGGGATGACGGGCTCAGAACAAAGGGGAAAACGCCTGCCGCTGGCCTTCATTGGCTGAGCGGGCTTTTATTGTTGGAAACAACCAGCAAAAAGAGAAAAGAAAAGAAAACGTAAGTGTGAATGGACTTCCGTTATTTTAGGATTCTGCACGTTTCACCGGAATTTAGGGATTGGAGCAGGTAGTGACTGGTTGGTGCGATTGCACCCCTTGAAGAAGTACCGTTGAAAAAATTGTTCTTGGAAGAAATCGTCTTTGAGAGAAATCGTTTTTGTTAGGAATCGTCTTCGGGAGAAATCGTTTTTGTTAGGAATCGTCTTCGGGAGAAATCGTTTTTGTGAGGAATCGTCTCGGGAGAAATCATTTTTGTGAGGAATCGTCTTCGGGAGAAATCGTTTTTGTGAGGAATCGTCTTTGGGAGAAATCGTTTTTTTAAGGAATCTTCTTCGGGAGGAATTGTTTTTGTGAGGAATCTTCTTCGGGAGGAATTGTTTTTGTGAGGAATCGTTTTTGTGAAGAATCATCTTTAGCAGAAATCGTTTTTGTAAGAGATCGTCTTCGAGACACATCGTTTTGTTAAGATTCGTTTTTTGAGAAAACTTGTCTTTGGGAGAAATCTTGCTTGGAAGAAACGTCTTTGTTAGAGTTCGTATTTGGAAGAAACGTCTTTGGAAAACTTTTTTTATGATATTGTTCTTAGAAGAAGTCTTGTTTGAAAGAAATCCTCTTAGAACGATATCATCTTTGGAAGAAATCATCTTTGTAAAACAAAATCATTGGAAGAAATCATCTTCGTAAAAAATCATCATTGGAAGAAATCATCTTTGTAAAAAATCATCATTGGAAGAAATCATCTTTGTAAAAAATCATTATTGGAAGATATTATCATCTTTGTAAAAAATCATCGTTGGAAGAAATCATCTTTGCAAAAAATCATCATTGGAAGATATTATCATCTTTGTAAAAAAATCATCTTTGTAAAAATTCATCATTGGAAGAAATCATCTTTGTAAAAAATCATCTTTGGAAGAAATCGCCTTTGGAAGAAATCATATTTGGAAGAAATCATTTTTGGAAGAAATCGCCTTTGGAAGAAATAATCTTTGGAAGAAACCGTCTTTGGAAGAAAGCGTCTTTACAAGAAACGACAATTCAAATAAGTAGATAGTCTTTGAATCCACAAGCAAGAATATTCGTAATTATATTCACAAAATATAATATTACTAACTTACATATATCCATAAGCAATAATATTTCTAACTACATATATTCATAAGCAATAATATTTCTAACTGCATATATCCACGAGAGATAATATTCTTAATTGCATTAATAACTAATTTAATAGCGAAAAAGAATTTCATTCGTTAGTATGAAAATTCATAAGACTCTTACTTCCATTACACTTATTGATCAGCGAGAATATTCATAGGCAAGGTTACTCCATGTTGGAAATATTCGGCGGTAGGTGCCGCCACTGTTCAGGATCCGAGTTTATCAAAACTGGTTTGTAGATTTCTTTTTGGTGCGTTGAACCCTTTCGCCGAAGAAAACGCCGCGCGACTCGAACAAGCCAATCAGTCGAAAAAGAAACACCTACTTAAAACATTTTTACATTGCCGCACCGAGGAGAGAGCTGAGGCTCAAGTACGCTCGAGATACTTCATATTTGAAGCAGTTGAAATGGTGCTAAAGTAAATTTGTACGGCTCATTTCATGTTAAGAGTCGTCGAAATTCGCTAGGACGCTTTGTAAAATTATACGAGTTAAGGAGGAAAAAGAAAATGCAAGAAATAAACGATATTAGCGAGAAAAAATGTAGAAATCAAATTTAGGACACAACAAATTGTGGGGCGCAAATTATGGAAAAGAAATTGTGGGGCACAAATTATAGAAAACAAATTGTGGAGCACAAATTATGGAAAACAAATTGTGGGGCACAAATTATAGAAAAGAAATTGTGGGGTACAAATTATGGAAAACAAATTGTGGGGCACAAATTATAGAAAAGAATTGTGGGGCATAAATTATGGAAAACAAATTGTGGGGCACAAATTATGGAAAACAAATTGTGGGGCACAAATTATAGAAAAGAATTGTGGGGCACAAATTATGGAAAACAAATTGTGGGGCACAAATTATAGAAAAGAAATTGTGGGGCACAAATTATGGAAAACAAATTATAGAAAAGAAATGTGGGGCATAAATTATGGAAAACAAATTGTGGGGCACAAATTATAGAAAAGAAATTGTGGGGCACAAATTATGGAAAACAAATTGTGGGGTACAAATTATAGAAAAGAATTGTGGGGCATAAATTATGGAAAACAAATTGTGGGGCACAAATTATAGAAAACAAATTGTGGGGCATAAATTATGGAAAACAAATTGTGGGGCACAAATTATAGAAAACAAATTTTGGGGCACAAATTATAGAAAAGAAATTGTGGGGTACAAATTTTAGAAAAGAAATTGTGTGGTACAAATTTTAGAAAAGTAATTGTGGGGCTCAAATTATAGAAAACAAATTTTAGCATACAAATTTAATAAAACAAATTGTTAAAATTAAATCGTATAGCATGTATACCAAAGAAATTTTAAAAAGCAGTTTGTATAAAACAAGTTGAGCAAAAGAAATTGCAAAATATCACAATTGACAAAAACACGCAACCAAACCGAAAAAAAATTCCAAAATCAAATTACAAAAAAAAACCGTTTTAATAAAAGGGCACTTAAAGCGAACGCAGCATTCGTATGGGCCAAAAGAAACATTCAGGATTTTCAATAGCCAAACGCACGAACATAAAACTAAAAATATCGCATCAGTGAACTAGACTCTTAAAAATAACTTTACTTTACGCCCTTAATACGTAATTGCGAATATTCATGAATCTGTTACATGTCGCATTATTAGCTTATTATATGATCAGTTTCTGGGACGTTTATTATTTGTATTTTTAAAATGTACATTATTAAAATGTATATTGTTAAAATGTATATTATTAAAATGTATATTGTTAAAATGTATATTGTTAAAATGTATATTGTTAAAATGTATATGGTTAAAATGTATATTATTAAAATGTATATTGTTAAAATGTATTTGTTAAAATGTATATTGTTAAAATGTATATGGTTAAAATGTATATTGTTAAAATGTATATTGTTAAAATGTATATTGTTAAAATGTATATTGTTAAAATGTATATGGTTAAAATGTATATTATTAAAATGTATATTGTTAAAATGTATATTGTTAAAATGTATATGGTTAAAATGTATATTGTTAAAATGTATATTGTTAAAATGTATATTGTTAAAATGTATATTGTTAAAATGTATATAGTTAAAATGTATATTGTTAAAATGTATATTATTAAAATGTATATGGTTAAAATGTATATTGTTAAAATGTATATTGTTAAAATGTATATTGTTAAAATGTATATTGTTAAAATGTATATTGTTAAAATGTATATTGTTAAAATGTATATTGTTAAAATGTATATTATTAAAATGTATATAACTAAAATGTATATTACTAAAATGCAATTTTTGTAATTGTAGTTATTCAGATTACCACATTATGAAATGTAAAGATATGACCAGGATATTAACATTACTATCTGTTGATATATTATACAATTTTTTTAGTATTATCACAGATATGTGCTATTATCTAACTACATGTTATAAAAATATGTATACTAATGTTTGTATGCATAGTTAGTATATCACAGATAATATTGTATAATCACACAATTTCTTCAGTATTTTCTTTTAGCCAATTTTTTTTGGATTCACTATAAACAAATGAGCGCTTGTTCGATCGTCTCGGGTTATGTCTACCTCTTTATCATTAATATTTGTTCGTTTTCTGTATTGGCTCAAAGACTATACTGACAGTTAATCATATTAAATTTAACACTAGATTACAAGAATACATTTTAAAAATTTTGAGCGATGACCTGCCATTCGGAGAAAGCATGGCTACTCGAAACATGGCTACTTCAAGAATGACTACTCCAAGCATGGTTACTCAAAGCATGGCTACTCCAAGCATGGCTACTTAAAGTATGGTCATTGAAAGTATGGCTTATCGAAATTATGGCTTATTGAAAGCATAGCTTATTGAAGTATAGCTTATTGAAGCATAGCTTATTGAAGCATAGCTTATTGAAGCATAGCTTATTGAAGCATAGCTTATTGAAGCATAGCTTATTGAAGCATTAGCTTATTGAAGCATAGCTTATTGAAGCATAACTTATTGAAGCATAGCTTATTGAAACATAGCTTATTGAAGCATAGCTTATTGAAGCATAGCTTATTGCAGCATAGCTTATTGAAATCATGGCTTGAAGTGAGTCAGGCTTTCTCCGAATGGCAGGTCATCGATCAAAATTTTTAAAATGTATTGTAATCTAAAGTTAATACGATTAACTGTCCCCATGTAGTCTTCGGACGAATATAGAAAAAAAAGATATTGCTAAAGAAGAAGAACGCGAAATTATGGTTATTATTACATTTTCAAGAAATTATTATTACATTTTCAAGAAATTATTATTACTATTATTTAAGAAAAAACGAATATCATTTTTTTTTCAATAAGTTACCTACTACGGATTAAACACCTAGTTATTGTATAGTAATGAAAGTGCTTACAGAGATAATTATAGGGCCGGATAAATCACAGTAATCATTAGACGTAAGTAAGCATTGCACATTGTTCATACGTACAACAGATAATGTAAGTATAATATTGCAAACATAACAAGCATTTGAATGCATTCGGTTATGCTTGAATGCTGATGCGATAGCACTATCATTTACGCAACTTATGCGTAACAAACTTATGCGTAACAGGTCCGGCCGTAATTTGTTAATCTAATTTTCATGAAAATGTCAATATGTAAAAAGCAATGATAAACTTATAAAATAATATAGATGTAAATAAATATGTAAATGTAAATAAATATGTAAATTTAAATAAAATAATAATAAAATTTGACCAAAAAAAAATCGCCAACTGTTTCTAAGAGAACAAACATTAAGTTTACATATTTAGGAGCAATAAAAGAGGAAAACATTAATTACAATTGAAAATTAAAAAAAAATAATTCTGATAAACTGATTCGAATAACTAGCGATTCGTATCTATGACTGGAGTTCGGATAAATGGAGTTATACATTACCAAACAAAATGAAGATGTTTCACTCTGTAGATATGCATTATAAACGTGCGCACATACAGAAACGCACATACAGAAACACACATACGGAAACGCGCGTACACATAGT
Source organism: Quadriops clusia (assembly GCA_033557875.1). NCBI lineage: Eukaryota > Metazoa > Arthropoda > Insecta > Coleoptera > Hydrophilidae > Quadriops > Quadriops clusia. The sequence continues at coordinate 12,726 of JAWQRP010000573.1, forward strand.
GAAACACACACAGGGAACCATATATACACACACACACAGAAACATATACACACACACAGAGAAGCATATACACACACACACAGAGAGAAACATATACATTTTAAACACGTCAAACAGATACACACCTAAGAATCTCACGTAGGTAGACGAGTATAAACGCACACATTCAACACAGTCGGTTCTAATCGGGAAATACGAATGAATATGTCTTCCACGCAAATAAAGTACGTATGTATACCACATACAATATGTAAATGTGCATTAAATCCATGTACGATAATATATCAATACATAAATATTTAAGAAAAATGTAACAATACATATTTAAGAATAAATATTTAAGAAAAACTAGTATAGAGAACATCAAAATATAAAGAATAGGAATTAAAACAATACCTAAGTATAAACAGTACCTCTATATAAATAATATTAAAATATAAATAATATTCAAATATAATTAATATTCAAATATAATTAATATTCAAATATAATTAATATTCAAATATAATTAATATTCAAATATAATTAATATTCAAATATAAATAATACCCAAATATAAAGAATACCAAATATAAATGATACCCAAATATAAAGAATACCAAATGTAAATAATATCCAAATAGAAAGAATATCAAATATAAATAATACCCAAATATAGGTAAAGAATACCAAATACAAATTATACACAAATATAAATAATACCTAAATATAAGTAATATGCAAATACAAATAATATCCAAATATAAGTAATATTCAAATATCATTAATACTCAAATATAAGTTTAGTATGTAACGCGAGTAAATATGTAACACCAATAAATATATACGTAACACGAATAAATATGTAACACCAATAAATATATACGTAACACGAATAAATATGAAACACCAATAAATATAAGCGTAACACGAATAAATATGTAACACCAATAAATATATACGTAACACGAATAAATATGTAACACCAATAAATATATACGTAACACGAATAAATATGTAACACCAATAAATATATACGTAACACGAATAAATATGTAACACCAATAAATATATACGTAACTCGTGTTAAATATGTAACACGAATAAATATGCAATAGGAATAAATGTGTAAGAAAAAATATATAAGTAACATAAATAAATGTGTAACAAAAAATACATAAATAAATAACACCCAAATGTAAAAATAAACAAATATAACAAAAGGAAAAGGCGCAAAAAGTGACAAAAGGCGAAAATAACGAAAAGACGCGGTCGCCGACCGTCATGGCGCAGGGCCGCGCCGCTTTATAAACATCCTGTATATTTTTAAAACCTGTAATGGCGCCAAACGCTTGCGGTTCAATATTCAACAGCCGAGGAAGCCAACAGAGCGCCCGGCCACCATTTTATGAAAATCGCCTCGATCGCGGCGCGGCCGCCTTTGCCTCGGCTGCTAGGTTTCCCGGCTAGGCTTTAGCTAGGCTTAGCGGTTAGGTTTTGGGGCCTTTTGGGGCCCAAAACCTTCTCGGGGGCCTTTCCCCCTTGAGGACGGTCGCACGCGTTAACTTAGCACGGGACGCTTGGCGTAACGGTCCTTCCCGGCGTAAGCTGTGTATGCGGCGAAACCTCTCGCGTTCGGAAACCTTGGATTTAGATAAAATTTCGAATAATGACCTTAAATAACCTTCAGATCGGGAGGTAATTTCCTGAAAAGCGGGCCCTGGTGGCCCGAGGGATGGGCGATAAGTAGGCAAAGGCGTGAGAGGTCCGCGAAGTTGCCGTAAATTGGCGGCAAAACTCGCGGAAAAAGCTTAGGCGTAATTTTAAGTAATTTAGAACAATGGTTTCAAAATATCCTACGTCATCAATAAAACCTCACATAAAAAGTAATAAAGGTTACTTACGTGCCCTGGGTCCCTTGAAAAATGGTGTGAATTTCACGGAAAACCGACAAGATTTGAGTTGAAACACTAGCAAATGCACCTATATAGCCGTATGCCGTGCAATAGCGTGTATATGTGCATTGGTCTAATGGAGTCAATATAGGAGTACACGGGCTGCCATATGAACAAAGCCAACTGAGCGAAAATTATTTTCCGGGCGAGCGGGGGCCGTCCGGGGGATCGAAGAATGGGGAAAATTCCGAAATAAAATTAGGTACACGCAGAAAAATAACGAAAGAGCTGCGGGCCGCGGCTAGCGCGATAAAAATTATTCGGCCTCCCGAGTCCGAGTCCCAATGTAAAGCTTATGGCAGCCATTTGCTGTATCGTTATATGGGATATACGTAGCATTTTGTGCGTTAAAGTTTCACTGCATGCAAAGATAGTTCGAACGAACCGGCGTCGCAAAAGGGCACGAAATATCGACGCCTGCCCGTAATTTAAATATGATCCGTTGACAATTTCCAGAAGTAAAAATATAAAAATTTCTTACCTGATCAAGCTTGGATAGAACTGAAAGACGGCTTCTCTATTTGGTTCCCCACGCCACTTTACCAGTATACGAGTAACATAGGGACCTCGGCGACTTTCGATTGGCCGGATTTAAACTTGCCGCAAAAAATTCCCCAATCAGCCCGCTTTCATTACATTCAGTTACATTTCTTTTGACAACCAATAATACGTCCAGTTGCGCAATAAGTGGGATTGAGAACACTGATTGTTCGAATAACCGAATTTCAAATCCGACCCCGCTTTTCGCCCGAAAATGCCCTTATAACCGGGATGACTGCGATTTTCCCCCGAATATTCCCCAAAAACCCCGAAAATCAACGGGTTTCCCTCTGTTTTACCCAGCTAAAAGCCAGCTTTGACAACCGGCTAGGGGAATTTCGACCTTAAGCGTTTGACCAATGGTGTCGTCCAACCCGTACACGCTCCACAAACAAACTTATGCATATAGTTAGCGGGCGACTCCACCAAAACACTTTATTTGCGCCATTGTTACGCGATTTGCGGTGAAGTTCTCCGAACGAAGAATGTGAGGAACTTAAGGTGGACTCTATCCCTCGAACATAAGTGTGGTTTTGTAGAATGAACGGTTTTAGCACCGGGGAAGAAGATTCTAGAGGTCCGACTGACCAAATCTGTTGTTTAGTGGACAACGGCGAACGCTGTCACAAACCAGCTGGCAACGCTTCTTACAGCAAGAGGATTCAAAAGACTGTCACCCAGAAGAAGCTACAGCTCAGTATCGACTACTCGGTGAGTTCTCATGCCTTGAGCGTAAACCCTTCAGGTTTAACGCCTTCGGCTACAACCCTTCGGGTGTAATGCCTTCGACTGCAACCTTTCGAGCTTAAACGCTTTGGGTCCCAACGCTTTTACCTAAACCCCTTTTACCTAAACCCCTATTAACTAAACCTCTTCAAGTTAAAATTCTAGCAACTAAAACCCTTCGGGCTAAAATCCTCAGTAAAATCGAGCCATCTAATCCTCTCTTTCATCCGACCATAACCTTTTTTTAGGTTAATCGTCTCTACTAGCCTTTTAATACCCTTTGCATGTGGTTTATCGGCCTATTCAGACCTTACATACACTCTAAATCCTTTAGTTAATTTCAACTAGCTTTTTTTATATTTTTTCAAACCCTTAAAAAGTCAGACCTTAAATCATTAAATAGAAAACAATCAAAGCTAGAATTCCGTTGCATGCAGTAATTAAGATTACAATTAAAAAATCCTGCCATTCAATTTCGCATATCATTCGATCGTAAATTTGATAACATTGATGAACCTAACACCTAAATTGTTTTAAAATAATACGGTAATTAACTTTCGAGGCTTTTGTTTTCACAAATATAATCTCCATTATTATATTTTAATATTATTTCATATTATATATTATTATTATTTCATATTATGTATTATTATTATTTATTGTTAATAATTTTCTATGATTACGTATATGTCTATGAACGAATAACACAGAATATCTGCATGAATGATGACCTATTGCATATTTTTAATAATCAATATCTTCTATAACTGATAAAGTTAACATCGGAAAATAGTACATATAGTGTATATTTACACTACATTAACATTGATCTACACATCTGTATTGATAAATTTGCATAACTTTGTTATTGTACATACAAGACATCCTCAGATTTACGTAGTTAACTTATAAATTAGTTCCTTTAAAAACACTATTTGTTAAATTTTGCTTTGTTATGCCTGATCGTCGTTTAAACAAATGAAGCAGATAAACTTTTTGAAAATGATATCTCAAATTAAGCTGATAAAATTTTTGATGTACTTTATGATGTATGTATTTTTTTTTATTGATATACGTATTTTTTTTTATTGATATACGTATTTTTTTTATTGATATACGTATTTTTTTTATTGATATAATATGTACTTACACTAGTTTATTTTTGCCTTTATCCTTTATCCTGACCTGTAATTTAAAATAGAAAAGTTTTAAGTTTCTTAAATAAATCACATGTCTATTACCTCAAACTTAATAAGATACTTGCTTACTATGTCTCTAAACTATATACCATAAATACTAAAATTCTAAATATTCAAAAACTAAATCCTCAAAGATAAAATCTTTAAAAATAAAATTCTTAAAAATCAAATCCTTTAAAATCAAATCCTTTAACACGTTCCGTGCCTATCGGTTCTGACCCTATGGAAAGTATATGGGGCTATGACGCACAAGCGCGTGATACGCAGCGAACGTGTTAAAATCAAATCCTTTAACACGTTCCGTGCCTATCGGTTCTGACCCAATGGAAAGTATATGGGGCTATGACACACAAGCGCGTGATACGCAGCGAACGTGTTAAAATCAAATCCTTTAACACGTTCCGTACCTATCGGTTCTGACCCTATGGAAAGTATATGGGGCTATGACGCACAAGCGTGTGATGCGCAGCGAACGTGTTTAAATCAAACCCTCAACAAATAAATCTTTAAAGCAAAACTCATTCAAAACCCACTAACTTTCTCTTCTCTGTATCAGGCTAAACACGGATACATCTGTGATACCCACAAAATGATCATTCAATGCGCAAGAACGAAACGAAGGCGGAAGGACTCTGAAGAGGACAGCAACGAAACCGACACGGACGTGCCTGAGGTGGAGTTGTACCAGTTGCAAGTGAACACTTTGAGACGATACAAGCGACACTACAAAGTCCCCACTCGACCTGGCTTAAACAAGGTTCAACTAGCCGATGTAAGTCCTTAACGCTACTCTATTAACGGTAGCGTTCGTGGCCACTCTAGGTCGGCTCTAAACGTTTTGACTTTAGACATTTTGACTCTAGACATTTTGACTCTAGACGTTTTGACTCCAGACATTTTGATTCTAGACGTTTTGACTCTAGACATTTTGATTATAGACGTTTTGATTCTAGACGTTTTGATTCTAGACGTTTTTACTCTAGACGTTTTTACTCTAGACGTTTTGACTCTAGACATTTTGACTCTAGACATTTTAATTCTAGACATTTTGACTCTAGCCATTTTGACTCCAGACATTTTGACTCTAGCCATTTTGACTCCAGACATTTTGACTCTATACGTTTTAACAAATATTTACTTGGACATGATAAATCCTATCAAGTTAAGCGACGTATGCACTGTTTGGCAAACATAGGCCAACCTAGCATTTGGCAAATAGTGTGGATGGATTTCGAACGCCAATGCGAACGTAGGCTAATGCATAGGCCAATATTTGTAACATTCGTCTATAAAATTTCAAAGGGATATAAAAACCTTTTTTTGCAATTCTCGTCTGCGTTTATTTTGTCTTCATTGGAGGAAGCAGAATCATTGGATGTGAACTTGTTTATATACCCTTTTTTTGTCATTATGCAAACGTTTGGCTACATTCGATCATAGACCGAATGTGTAGACAAATGACTTGTTATTGCTGGCTCATTTGTACGTAAAATGTAGTGGAATAATGACGTGATAATTGAATTTTTAAATGTATACGAGAAATATCCCACTATATGGGATCCTAAAAATGTTAATCATAAATATTATATTTGTTTTCTTCTTGACCATTTTATTAGAATTTTAAGAATTTAGTTCTTTGGGATTATGATCATCAAAATTAAAATTTCTTCAAACGAAAATGGTTTTCATTTTTTTATTTTCGCATTCAAAACGTACGTTTCGGAGCCAGGTTTGCCCCTTCTTCAGCGTTATACATTTAAATCCCTAAACTATTATCAAGCTAGATGAAACAAAACTAAATTCTGAAATTACATACTAACTAAAATTAAGATTAAACTTTCTATGTTATCGAACTATATTCTGCACGTGATTAATTATTTTAATTTTAATCATAAAAATAGAAACTGTATATAATTGTTGGTGCAGGAGTAGTAATATCTGAAATTATACTATAGGTAAACATAAATATAAAGAACCGCGTTAGAAATTAAGAAAGAAATGTCAAACTATATTAAGGTGATTTACATCAAGTTTTAACTCGTCAAACTAAAGTTTTTTCTTTTACTATTTGTAATAATCCTCAAATATAAGTCAAAAAATTTCTTTAATCAAGTGCTCTTGGATTATTTTACCTACATAAATATTTAAAATTTTTGGACGTTGGGCAGAAGCAATGAAAGCCCATAAATTATTTAATTTCTGCGTTACAAGTCACAAGGTCATTCTGACCCCATCTTTAGACACTACAAGACAAGAAACATTTATTTTAAATTATTTAAAGCCAAATAAAGCACAGAAATGAAGTATGGATCAAATATATGAGTAAAAATTAAACAAAATGCAATGGAAGTCTTTAGACACTACAAGACAAGAAACATTTATTTTAAATTAGTTAAAACCAAATAAAGCACAGAAATGAAGTATGGATCAAATATATGCGTAAAAATTAAACAAAATGCAATGGTTATGTTGAAGCAAATTTTGAGATAAATTATAACTAAAATGATATTCACCAATGTAAAACTTCAAGGAATAGAGTATTACATGTGCTGAATAGATTGTAAAAAAGTTCACTGTTCAAAGTTATTAAATAACCTCGATATAGTTGTTCCAAAAACCCGTATAATAAATAATCACTGCTTGCAATATGCGTCAATATTTTGCAACAATATTTATACCGATGTACGCAGAATGAGCAGCGAAAAAAAGAATATTAGAAAAAATATTTCATCATTATGGTTTTTACAGTTTGATGCGCGAAAAGTAGAAGAGTTAGGCAAAAATTTTTCTTGGATATTTGTAGCCCTTTATGTGCTGAGTTAATCCTTCAAAATTTTATTGCTCTAACTTTATTAATAACAAAGCTATTCAAGGTAAATGTCATACGTAGCCCACCCTGTATACAATGTGTAAATAATCGCGTAAAGGTTTAATGCATAATAAATCACGTAAACGGTAGCGCATACAAAAATTGAGGTGTTAAAGATAATGTAGTCAACTTATCTGTCTCTACTTTTATAAAAAGTAACCATCCACCACCTTCTCTTGTTTTTATCTTTTTTCTTTTTATTCAGCAATATCAACGCACTTGAGCATGCTAGAACACCTGCCGCTATTGTTATTTGATCGTCGGTATTCATCGCGAAACTGAATATCAACAACTGGCCAAATGCATTTGCGATCCATCCACACTACATGTCCATTTGGCAAACGTTTGGCCAACATTTGATTGAACGTTTGGCCAACGTTTGATTGAACGTTTGGCTAACGTTTGGCCAACGTTTGATCGAACGTTTGCCAAACAGTGTGTACGCCGCTTTATATGTGGAATCTTGAGATTGAAGTCAAAAATGAAAAACGCATTAAAAATCCACGCTTTTATTTCTTACGTATTTCATGGAAATAAAACCATGGAATTTTAATGTTTCTTCATTTTGGATTTCAATCCAGCAAGATACCACATATAATTTGAAAATAAGTCCAAGAAAATTATTCAATCTATAAATCCTATCAGTAAAACTCTGCTACCAGCAAAACAGGGTGTGTAAACCACAAAACATTTTTTAATTTGTCGTATCGAAACGAAACAAAAAGTAAATCGACGGAGCATCGTTTTACTTAGCTGACAAAACATTCTTTAAGTGCCGCTATTATAAAAACCAGTTGACCGAGGATTGAATTTAACCGACGTTTGAATTCAACCGACGTTTGACAATTTTGATTGGGTAGAATTTGAAATTCTATCTAATCAGAATTGTCGTCTCTGTTTCAAACGTCGGTTGAATTGAACCATCGGTCAACCAGTTTTTATAATCAGTTCGGATAAATGAAGTTCTGCTGTATTACTAAATTATATAATTAAAAATAAAATATTTAAAAATATATAAAACTGTGCAAATCAAAAACTATGCAAAAAATCGTACAGATTCATAGTTTATCAAATATTGTGAATTTTTTCAATTCATCTTCACAATATTAAATATGTAATTAAAAATAAAATAATCGTCAATTACCTATGTAAATGAAAACCTCCTATATCAGTGCTGACAAGTAACCATTCAATGACGTAAGTTTCACATGTGAATAAACTCATAAATGAAATAATATTACTTTTATGGCGAATGATTAAGACGACTTTATAACAATAATCTCTGTTTACAAAAATCTTTGTTTACTCGTTTGTTTACACTCAAAACTCTCATGACATAAATTCAAGACATGAACCAATTGACAGCTTGAAATAAAGCCGCCACCTAGTGCCATAAATATCAACTATAACTTATACATAATTAATGTGGATTGGTATCTAGATGTTTGTTAAAAATTGTTCCTTTTGATCATATCCAATTTATTTTCAACATTTATTTTTTAATTTAAATAAGAATAGGTGTAATAATTAAAAATTAAATGATAATTAAAAATAAAATAACAATGAAAAGTAAAATACCAATCAAAAGTAAAATACCAATCAAAAGTAAAATACCAATCTAAAGTAAAATACTAATCAAAAATAAAATACCAAAGAAAAATAAAATAACAAAAACAAAATCGTCAAAACTCTACCATAAATTTCTGTCTCATTTCCAGGTACTTATGAAGCACTTCAAGTCGATCCCCGTCAAAGAGAAGGAAATCCTGACGTTCTTCATCTACACCGTCAAGACGAACAGCAACAAACTCGATCAAAAGAACGGCATCAGCGGTGACAATACTTAATCCCCAGCCTCCCTGCGATTTTGTACATACATACTTATTTATTACGTGCAATGAGTACATTCTCTACTTGCTGTTGAAAAGCATTGTCTGTAAACTTTGCAAATATTCGAGACAAATAATTTTATTAACTTGTTATAAGACCACATTGTTAAAGCGGCCAATATTAAATTCAAACCATCTAAATATTCCAAATATTCATACAATCTATATGTTAATTCAAATGTTCAAAATATTGAAATGACCCAAATTTTAAATTCATACAATTCCAAACTATGAAGCATTTCTTCTTTATGCATTGATCGTTCGCATGCCTCGTTTAAACAATTTTTTCATTTTCCATTCCAATGAAATCATATATTATACACCTGTACAATATTACTTAGGTACTTATTTTTAAATTTTTAAAACTAATTAAACATCTTTAAAATGTTAAAATCAAATGTACATTTTAAAGCTATACTACGCAAAGCAGAATTGTAATTAAACAAAACCATACTCAGTGAGTGGTATTTACCACATATATTTATATTTATATACACACCAAGCTTGGTAGATATCAAGCTTGATAGATACCAAGCTTGGTAGATATCAAGCTTGGTAAATACCAAGCTTGGTACATACTCAAAAAGTTTGTGTAGTACAGCCGATGATATTTTGCCCAGTTGAACAAAATCCGTTGACGTTTTCGATTGAAATTAAATTTTATTTCTCATATGTCTATGTTTTGTTAAACCGTAAAGATAAACAAGTTGTATTTTCTTAACATTAGATTATTTTATTAAATTTGAATTTAATATTGTTATGTTTTTAATAATGAGTTTATTTTATCATGTATATTTGATTTGTACGAAATAAATACAAAATTACTTTTAATAGTGCTGTTTATTTATGTATAAAGGATCCTCTTCGGGCATTTGAATGTTATAATAATACAAGCTATTATAGTAAAATAGGAAATGTTTATTTATAAACTTTGTACAAAATTGTTTTTACAATATTATTTTATTGAATAAGATTTCATTTAATATTATTTTATTCAATAATTTTTATTTAATATTATTTTATTCAATAATTTTTATTTAATATTATTTTATTCAATACTATTTTATACAATAACATCTCATGCAATAATAAAAGAATTTTTATTTAGTAATAAAACTAATTTAAACAGCACAAATATTACTCCAATTTTAATCCAGAAGTGTTATCAAACGTTCAAATTTTATATTCCATCGGTCAATATAGTATCGATACCATTGAAATATGCAAAAATATTATAATGTATAGAAAAAAAAATATAAAGAAAATATAATAAAAAAAAATTATATAAAAAAAATATTTGCAATATTCAAAACACTATACTTAGTGCTAAGAAATTACATAAAAGCAATGTTTAAATTATCAATTAATTGTAAATTCAATTAAATTAACAAAAAGATTCTATTTGGCAAAGAACGGATATCTTTCCAAACGAAATATAATTAAAAAAAAAGATATTGTTTTATATTTCCATATATACATACTATATATATTTATATTAAAAAAAACTTATATGTATATATATGAATTACGTATTGAAATATATAAAATAAATTATATATTAAAATATATAAAATAAATTATATATTAAAATATATAAAATAAATTATATATTAAAATATATAAATATAAAAAAAAAATGTTCGCCTAATATATGTAAATACCACCACAGTGGTATGTACTACTCTAGGAATTTTGAAATAGCTAAATTATTACTAGAAATTGGCGACAACATAAAGTAAGATTCAGATAGATTAATTAAAGTTTCCCACGGGATCTAAGCCCATAAAATCCGACAAATATTATGGAAAAGTGTAGATAATGAAACCCAATTGCCGGTTTAGGAGGGATCGGAAAGACTCAACTTGCGAGGAAATTCGCTTTTGAAAAAACTTCAACGTAAAGAAGTTAGTTGATTTGTCGACAAAAAGTCTATGCGTATTTGATAACGTCCAAATTTAAGAGGCTTGTCTTAAATTGAATTAAAAAAAAATTGCCACATACTAGTGGAATATTATTACAAAATTGATATTCAAATAAATAAAGGAAGTTACTGTTATTTTATGTGCTGCCATTGAATAACAGTAATAAAAATAAATTAATAACACTTCTGGAAGAAAAATGAGTACCATTTCCGAAAACAAAAAATTAGTAACACTTTCAGAAAAAAATTAAATATTCCTTTGTTCTTATAATTACTGATACAAAAATAATGAAAGCACTTACAATAATCACGTATATATGCAATAATACATTACTTTTTGTGCTTTGTTTTCTTAATCAGTGGATTTATGACTACGATTTCGTCTTCTTCGGTATCATCATCCGAACTCTCATGTTCCATTTCTGGAATAACTAAAACAAAAATATAAATATAAAATAATATAAAATATACATATATTAATATAATACTACATCACCATAAACATATAATACTACATATTATTACATTATTATATGTAATATTATTATTATACATTATGTAGTATTTATTATATTATTATTATTATTATACATTTTTTGAATAAAATATTTTACCTTTTTTTCCTTGCTCATGGACTACTACTTGCACATCCGGTGATTCTTCCCCAGACTCTTCCTCACTACTTATCACCCAAACAGGTTTGGCGGCATCACCTTGAGGCATTAATTCAGCAGATCTCTTGCCTAAAGTTTTAACATCGGCAATATTCGTGCTCTTTTCTGCCTTGTTCTCGTCATCGACCTCCATACTATCGCCTTGTTTAAACTTTTTCTTCTTGTTCTTCTTCTTCTCTGAGCTCCACTGATCCAAATAATTCTCCAAAGTCTTAGCATTAAACTCCCAATCCACCGATGTTAGCGTTTGGTGAAAACCGACTTCTTTTCTTGCCAATCTTACAGCACTGTCTTCTTCGATTAACTTTTTGATCATATTTATGACTTTGTTTGCTCGGCTTGAAGCCTTGTGGGTTGTTTGCAGGATCAAGTCGGGGCTCATCAAAGCATTGCCGCCTAAATGTAAGCTGCATAATTCTTTGTAAGCGTTTAAAGCGACGGTTATGTAAGCATCGGCTACACCTTCTTCTAGCAATGTTGGATCGGCCAGGATAAATTCTCTGTAGTAATAAATTAAATTAGTAGATTAGTGTTGTTTAAATAACATTTTGAAAATAATTTTTTTAAATCAAATTATGCTTTTAAATCAAATTATACTTTTAAATCAAATTATGCTTTTAAATCAAATTATACTTTTAAATCAAATTATACTTTTAAATCAAATTATACATTTAAATCAAATTATACTTTTAAATTGAAATAAAACTTTTCAATTAAAATAAAACTTTTAAATTTAAAGTTTTTATAATGATAAATAATTTTTAAACTTTGTTTTTATGATGACATGAAACATTTTAAAATGTTAAAAAGGTTCTTAAATACAGTAAAATAATTTACCCATTGTTAAATATAGCGAAAGTGATCGAGACGGGATAATGATGAATCACAGTTGGTATTGGATCCCGTTGAGCATAAGAATGAACAGAGATATTCTCTCCATCGCTGGTAACATCGGGTCTTCGGAAATGAGATAAAGCTGTTATTGCGGCAACTGATGCGCAATCCAATATGTTACCTTCATGGTTTAAGACATTTACATCGATCCTCAAGGCCCAGACCTTTTAAAAACGTACAAAATATAATCACATTTTTTAGTGAGATTTTCTACTTTTATTATATGTATATATATATATAATTTATATGTGAAAAATATAATTTATAATATATATATATATATACGTATCCTACCATCGTTGTCAGTCCCAATATGTTAATCATACAAATTCAAACCCACCAAAAATAACAAAGATTTTACTGTATATATTCCATTTCCTACTTTCTTACAAATATAACTTTGTGAATACACGAAAATAATTACAGTATTTTGTTATATTAATAATGACATGTTCAATAAACGTTGTTAAGCCCGCCAAGTGAACCGCATTTCCAGTCCCATTTGTATATAAATGCGATATTCTAAGTGCATTATTAAACCCTGCTACGTTGGCGCATCTTCGGGATGCAAGCAATCGCAGCAGATGGCGCCAGTTCTGCTTCAGAGAGGTCAGGCGGAACTCGGGCAGATGCGGATTATGAATGGATTGATAGAGATAAACGACGACATTTCGCATCAAAACCAGCAGTCGGA
>JAWQRP010000574.1:0-26060 GCA_033557875.1 Quadriops clusia
CAAGTACTTACATTCTCCCTTACAAAACTCATTGATGTTCTTTAAAATGCGACTTTTTCATAGTGGCGCAACCATCAACGCACATTCACCATAGAAATCACACTCCTTAAAATGGGAAAATTACCGAAGGACGGACGTACGTACGTACGTACGTTACAACGGCAATTATGTTTGTTGATTAATAATAAACCTTAAGAGGGCTGACTAGTAAACAAGCCGTACTTTTCAAATATCTCAAAAATGAATATGATGAGGTTTTCGCAGATGCTTTACAACATGTTTTGAAAAGTAGCTACAATGCCCTTTTGGCTAAATATATAACTATTTTTTTTTCTTCTCGATTATCGTACAAAATCTTGCTGTGGCGACATACGTTACAACATAAAGACCATTTTATCTTTATGAAATTTTGAAAAATATTACCAAATTTTTAAGAAATTTGAAAAGTTCGAAACGGGTTCAAAATTTCCGCGACGGGATAGGTATACGTTGTTGTTGATGTTAGAGAAGGACGCTTGCCAATATTTACAAACAAGTTTGTTTACTAGTCAGCCACCTTAATAATGAATTGACAATTGCATTAAGATAGCGACCATCATTCGCGAACTTTTTTTAGCCGAAAAACAAAGTCCTTATCAAATGTCAAAAATGAATTCATTCCACCGTATCACAAAATCGCAATTACATGCATGTTTGTCGCAAGTAGCAATAAATATCAGAAGCTCACAGCATAAATCTTAATTAAAAAATAATATGATGGCGATAATTGCACGTTCCGCGGTTTTGCTCACCTTATTTATGGGAGACATAAATATTTATGCGCTAATTAATTTTAGGATCCCATAAAATGCTTACAAATGTACTAGTGTGCGTAATGTGTAGTAACATATATTATACGTGGCGGTAATCGTACAAACATCTAGATCGCGATCTAACTAAATTGTCTGTAGAGTTTCAAGCCGAAACAATAATGATAGTCTCTGGAACAAATAATAACTTGTTGCATTTCTCAGAGATTAGCACGTTTCGACATTATTAAGTATACCTTATTTTGAGGTATTCAGCAATAAATTATTACACATTACGTTATAAACATTCATGAAGACAATTTTCACCGGTCGGTCGCACGAAAAAAATCTCAAAAATTAGCGTTCATTAATTATATTCGTATTGCCCAAATCTACCAATCTATCTATCTATAAACAATTACAACAATGCTATATAAGCGAATGTCAGTTGTTTTGACAAATTGCCACGCCAACGGCGACCGCCTAACAATGATCGCCCGAACCAATCAAAACTCATTATTAAAACCATTTTTTATTTGTTTTTATTTTCAATAAATTGAAGCGCAGCACAGACATAAAAGGAACAAAAAGTTGCCGCATGTGGGTGTTAACATCTAATAAAGTTGCACAATAACAATAACACCGGCGTTTACTACAGATATAAATTGCCTGTCGGAGATTTTTTTCACAATGAATTCTATGGTCCTCTAGTTTCAACGAGCGAAATTGATAGCTGACATTGACTTTATGTTTATTGCCATAGCCATAAGTTTGCACGGGTTGTGTTAGGCCTGCTGCACATTTCCATGGCATTTCCTACATAGATGTATTTTACAAAAATTATAGGTTAAAACTGTACGTGTGTAACAGGCTTTATTGTTTCTCTATATATCAACCTGCATAGTGACTTCATTTTCTGATGGGCGGAGAGTTACGCTACATTACCTAAATGGGGTCTCTCTGCCACAAGATGGCATGCATGTAGAATAGTAGTGATAGTATTTAAAAAAAAATTAATTTATGATTCCATTTGATGACTGTTTCTAGACACAAATCACCTTGACCGATTCCCTGATTTCGGTCTCGGGTCAGCGAATAAAGACTATCGTATCAGGAGATCGACATAAATGTATTGTTTCGGTTATTTCTGTCTAGCGAATGCATGTTGGTTGCTCTTTAGTAATATCCGGATTTATTGCGGCTGCTTTGGCTTCCAACAAAAAAGTTTAGCTCTCTATAAAGAATAGATAAGGACTTATTAGTAAACAAAACTTCTGAAACAATGTAACATAGTTTCTTACAAACAGATGAGATTTTTTATTTGTGTAGCACACGTCTCAAGAGGAGTTCCCTTTACGACCTTAGACACGCAATAACTCATCTATTGACAAATATGCGCAATAATAATAAAGATAGCTATTTAGAGCAGGTGGGTTGGTTATGCCATGCAGACATGCTATAAATTTCGTTTTCTATTATTCTGCCTCCGTGAAAGTACCCACGGCGAGCTAGATGTTAATAGTGAGTAGACGATGCTGTCGCGGATGGAACCATGTTAAATTGGCCGTCCCACCGGACACTGAAAAACACTATTGTTATCTCAAATCTCCGACTATCTAATTAACATACTCTTGTATCTTTGCAGCTTAATAGTTGTAAATAAATTTAATGCGGAGTGAAAAATTCGCTAAATATGTTCTAAGCTATATTCTTTTAGTTTGTGCGTTTTTTTGACTTTTTAGCGGGTTTATTGCATCATACATTTGAATATTACAGATGCGCGACATAATTTATGGCCATTATTAATAATTTCTTTTGTGTTTCACGTAGAATAGTAGGTATATATCATGAGATATAGTTACATACGTATCATGAGATAGTTATAATCATATGATATTGATTTTCTTGCCTACAAGAGAATTCTCACGCCTTTATTTATCTTAACTTTGCACAGTTTTATATACTGTAGTAAGTAATGAAGAACTTATTAATCCTTCCGTAGAACTATTTTATAATTACTATCTAAACTTTGTTAAAAATTTCTTGATCACGCACAAGAAGAAACTTTAGAAAAAATTATGTCCTTTTAAAATTACAATCATTTAAATTGGTAAAGATTTCTTAATAGTTTTTCATGAATATGTTAACAACGTTCATCGATTTCACTACGGAAAGAAAGAATGGTAATACGCTTAATTTCCTAGATTTAACACCGCTTAGAACGGATAACAAGATTGAATACGACATATATTACCATGAAGCAACCTATACAGATATAAAAAGTAACACCTAAGACCTGAGAACATTATTATAAGCATTTATGTAAATATTTCGTATAAGGATTGTTGAACATTTCACTAAATTAGATGTAGTTTTAATGTGAGAGAAATCTAATTAAATAAATCGGTTATGAAACAGCAGTCATAATAGAGCATACAAAAATAACATGCACAATGATACATGGAAAAGATAAACTAATACAAGTGAGCTGATATAAAAATGAAAAGCGTATAAACTCTAAAATAAAAGGATATCATATGATAACTTTAGTACTGCTTCCATCGAGATAATATCTCTTTATCTTACACACTTTCAATTGTTTCTTGTTCTGTTAGTCATTCTAAAAAATGTTCTGCCCGTAATTAAATTCCTTGTTATTTTTTGCTTATTTTCCTTATTCCTTATTTTTAATTATACCTACAACCTTTCTTGGTTTCCTTTCTTTTGTTGTCCAATTTTTTGAGAGAATAACTTCGTATTCTTATTTCTACTTTCTTTTTCAACTTCTTTCTTATTTTACCTGTCCAGGTTTGTTTAATATCTTTTACATATTTCATTTATACCTTCCGTTCTTTTTCTTTTCTATTCCTTTTTTTGCACTGGCTCACTTGTTGTTATCTATTTTTCTATTTGAGATTTTAAACATAAAATTTATTATGTTCAAACATAATTATGAAACTACTTAATAAATGAATAATAATAAATTTAGTAATAGGAATAAAAAAATGTAGATAATAATAATAAGTGAGACAATGATAATAATGCCATAATAATAATAACAATAAGTTTAAATATATTTCTTCACCCATCAGTTGTATTTCCATTTGTATGTAGGTAAATATTGAAGAAAGTCGTTTGTTGATTAAGTGTATTATATAATAAATAATGAATAATAAATCGTAAAAAAGTAACATCTTTTTTATTAATAGTCAATCTTTTATAATTAGTAGTTTTATAGCATAATGAAATATGCTTCAATTCTGAGTTGTTGTCAAATTGTTAAGTACCTTTTATTTCATTTTGACTTTACATTGCTCAAAGTTGGGATAATAGTTCATATAGACTAAGATATATCTGATTTAAAACCACTTTCACGGTTCAATTATTAATAAAACAAAAAAAGGAACTGTTTAATATTTTCAAAGAACTACGAGTACATTGAAATATTAGTGAATACCTAGAAAAAAATCATAACAGAAAAGAATAACCGACAAATTAGGAAAAATAATTTGTGAAAAATGAAGAAATTTACTTAAATGAGTGTAAAATGTAGGATTTAGATATAAAAAAATAAAAATTATAATTAATCTAAAAATATAATCATTTAAACAGCTAAAAATTTCTTAACAGTAGCTCATGAATATTTGAACAATATACGTCGTTTTTAACATTGATTAGAATCAATAACAAGATTCACTACGACGCATTAGATATAGCAACCTATACAGACATAAAAAGTAACACGTAGGGCCTCAGAACACTATTATAAACATTTTACACTGATTGTTAACCATACCACTAAGTTAGGTGGATTTTTAATGTGAGGGAAATGTAATTAAACAAATGCTATAAATAACGGTTACACAAATATAACACTCATGGTGGATTATAAAAATGTAATCTATACAAAGATACATAAAAAGATAAACAAATACAAATGAAGAGCAAACAAACTAATGTAAAAGTTATATTTTATTTCGTTTATTTATTTTATAATCTTAAGTGAAAAAGTTACTATTAATTTAAAAATTGTTTTAGCAGGAATCAAGTCCTAAATAACGCAAACCACTATTACTGTATTTTATATATCAATGTTAGCGCCCACAAGAAATTAATTCGCAGAAAAAAATATTGTCTGACCTACAGACCAAACCGACTAGAAAAACATTTTATTTTGTTGGTGAATTTAACTAAATGTTATAGGCACATATAGGAGGTTTAAGCAACATAATTACAATCATATTTACCGCTTATTGCCTCGTTACTACGTTCATCCACAATTTTTTAAACCCATAAATTAACAAACAAATACGCAAGGCAACAGTAATGACAAACCATTTAACATCCAAAAGGCATAAACAATAAGCAATAAATAAATTAGTAGCAATTACTTAATCTGTTCCAACGCATATTGCTAGCCTCTAAATTGAGCGAAGGCCCTACAAGGAAACCTGTTTGCTTCCTATCTTATGATGATTAGTTAATTTATGGTTACTATACCCGCAACTCCGAGATCTTTATCTCT
Source organism: Quadriops clusia (assembly GCA_033557875.1). NCBI lineage: Eukaryota > Metazoa > Arthropoda > Insecta > Coleoptera > Hydrophilidae > Quadriops > Quadriops clusia. The sequence continues at coordinate 5,314 of JAWQRP010000574.1, forward strand.
AAACTTTAGAGTCTAAAGCTTCACTGGGCTAATCATATGACATCACTGGTAATTGTTCCTATATCTTAGGCGCCTGCAGTTGCGTTTCCTTTGCAGGATATGCTAATTTCAAATTTCGGCTAGAATTATGACAAATTTGCGAAATGCCACACGACCAGCCGACCATATGGGTACCAGCATTATTTATTGTTAGAATGATTCCTTTGAAACAAATCTGACGGGAAGGTAATCAATGTGATATAGTAATGAGGATGTGTCCGAAAAATGCGCTAAAAGGTTTTTAGAAACTGGTCGGCCTTGGGTATTGAATTGAGGAAAACTACATTGTAAATTAGGAAAAGGAGAGAAAATAAAAATATTGGAGCTTTGGAAATACATTAGCGGCATTAATATTGATTCCGAAATCGCTCATTTATAATACAACATAATCTTATAAAATTGTAATACAAATCGGACGAACCCACTAAACTACATTATGTATTGTGTCGAAGAAGTCTTATGAGGTTTATGGGAAAATTATTCAAACATGCGGTCATCCAAACTACTTAAGGGTATTGATATGGAGATTGCGGGTTCATTGTTGGTTAACACTTGTGTGGTATTTTCAACTTTAATGCATAACGTGAGAGTGATTTACAAAATTGATTTTTGCCTATAAATTTTGTAAATGTTAGCACAATCTGATTAAATGTAAATTACACGTTAGTGTTAGTACATATTATTTAGTCGTCGATCGCATTCTAAATTGTAAAATAATTACTAGGTTTGTCAAAATTTAACCTTGAAATTTGATTGAATTGTTAAATTGGCTTGTTGACAAGTTTTTCAATTCATTATTTGTAATCATTTTTTGCAAATATTCTTAGTAATCATTTTTTGCAATAATTTTTTGTAGTCATTTTTTGTAATAATTTTATTGCTGCCTAACTGTTGTCACATAATGATGTCACCCGAAGAAACAGCAACAAATAATACAAATTTTATGTATTATTCGACAGCTCAAAAAATTAGCACCTCCGAAGATATCCTGAAGCAAATAGTCTTTTACGTAATTTTGTTTAAAGCCGTGTTTGGTCACAAACCTTGCTTGTACTACATTCTGGAAAACTCTTCCAATTCCAACGTTATTTTAGATTTAGCCTTAAAGAAGTTTTCAAACCCCGTTGTAACAATGTCCATGGAAGGCATCCAAGAAATAGACCAGAAAAGTTGCCATTGTAAGGGATTTATAATATTAGCAAAGAACTTGAAGGGATTAATCAGAATTATGCAAGTAAACGAAGATCCAACAACCAAGTTCATATTTAAACCCGAAAGAACAGTCATTGCTTTCCTTTCAAAAATTGGTGAAAATTCAGAAAATATATTTTTCGAAAAGGCTTGGAAGTTTTGGTACATTGAAGTTATAGTTGTCGACATAAATTTTAACAGTTTGTTTAATGATGCAAGAATACGAGGAGTACGTCTTTACACCAGAAGAACCATTGCTGAAATGTTCGTCAATTTTGAGAATGGCTCAAAACAAATTGCATACAAAGTAGATTATGCGAAACAAATATGGAAATTAAATTTTACAATTGATGGAAAACCCGCCCCATTAATCGTGTCATTATTTGATTATTTGCCTTTTGTGCGATTTGACGCCCAAAAACACTTACTAGATGGAGTGGATGTGCTATTAATTAACGAAACTACAAAAGGTTTTCCTGTTAAATTTATGGAACTAACTCAAATGAACAGCACGGGTCTTTTCACCATCGGTTTAAATTTGGTAGTTCAAAGGAAAGTAGATATGGCAATTGGAGGATACTTTTTTAGGCGAGCTGCTACTTTTGATATCGATAAAACAATCCCTTATGCTAGTTCTTGCGTAACTTTCTTAGTGCCCAAACCTAGAATTCACCCAACTTCAAATTTTATGACCGATCCTCTACAAGAGACCGTAAAACTTTTCCATTGCATTTCAATAGGAATTATGATAATCTTTTTCATTTTCATAAAACACCTGTCGTTTAAAATAGTGCAGATTGTTCATCCAGCGATTGCCAAAGAAGTTATCCAGACAACAAAGCCTAAGGAATGGTTTTTCTCCATTATGCAAGTCCTTCGACTTGTTACGTTGGGTAGTATAACTTTCCCCAATGAAGCCCAATTAGCGTTAAGAATCATCATCACCAGTTTATCTTTGAATTCATTATTGATTGCTACAGGTTTCCAAGCTGGTTTCACGAGTTTAATTACTTACCCAAAGCATACAAAAGTTGTTAATACCGTTCAGGACATGGTGGATTTAAAAATGAAATGGGGAGATTTAGACACAGATAGCTTACTAGTACTTGACTTGCACATGGATCCAACTGTTGAGAAATTGAGGAAACTCTTTGAACTTGAACAGGATTTAAAGGATTCTAACGCTAAAGTAAGACTAGGAAACTATGCAATATTGTCGAATTTTGTGTTGCCCCACTTCCTAAGCAGAACGGAAACTTTGGACCAATATGGTTCGAAGCATATGCAGATGTTGACCAAGTGCTTTGGGGAAAATTATGGGGTGATTTTGCTAAAGAAGAATTCTCCTTTTAAGAAGATCTTAAACGTAAAGATTCAAAACTTTTTAGAACTTGGATTTATAAAGCATTGGTTCCGACAAATTTGGATGCGCCACGGTATTAAATCCAGCGAGAGGTTTTTCGACGCTTTCTCAAATTTACACCATAATGAGCCCGAGCCTTTAAGATTGCGCCAATTTACTAAAGCCATAAAATTTTGGGTACAAACTACTGTACTAATGTCTGTCTTTGTCTTCATTTGTGAGTTATTATACTTCCGTTATTGTCGTTCTTAAAATTAAAGAAAAAATGGCATCACTTTCATTACTATCGCTAATGGTAATTAAGCTTAATTAATTTTATTTGTCTAGTTATAATAAAATTATTTTGACACGATTATGTAAATATACCCACATAGTTAATGGCGGCTGTAATTTAACTAATACTGTAATGCAACTAATAATAATGCTCTATTTCATAAGTTATGGTGAATGAATGGATCTTGGGTGTGAACAAAGAGTAAATGTTGTCATTAGAACATCAGAATGTAATTCCCAGATCTTTATCCAAATCAAGAGCTCGAAGGTCGCGCAATATATCATCGCTTTTATTTTCGCACTCTCACTGAACTTCTACCTTCTTTTTGTGTCCCATGTTATTAAGACGCGATCGCATTCTCTAATGGGATAGGTAAGGCTGTTCTCACTTTCATTGTTTGCTTTTAAACGCCTTGGCTGACGACACCAACACCCACCGAACTGTCAAAATAATATGGATTATCCTTTCGAGTTCGTCCTTCAAAGTGCATCGTTCAGATTAGCTGAACATTTTTAGGCCTGCCTATAGGATTTTGAGGTCATAGTCAAGGTGCGAAGGTGCCCTTGCAAAAATTATTCTTCTGCGATACCAAATTACTTCCCCTCGAAACGCACAAACTGACATTCCCACGCCAACTACCACCCAAATTATCAAAACGAATCGAAACTGCTCAAAATTCAATGCCTTGTGCTCCTCAATGACCAAATTCGAAAATGAGTCGAAAAAATTCCGATACGTCCTGATTCCATAAAGAATCCAAGTGAGCGAACAAAAATATTTAATGAAGCCGAACTCTACGAACTTTTGAATTTTCTCGTCAAAATCTTTCTTAAGGGCCGAATTTTTCTTGAGCATGAGCACCACGTGTTGCTCTTCAAAGCATTCTGACAACAGCTTCAAATTGTTCAATCCAAAGGTGTCGAAGTTTTCACTTACTTTTACAAACCGATTCGAAATAACTTTACCAAAGACAGTAAAATTGCCAGTTTTTATTCTTTTATTCAATTTCGAAACATTGGGTTCCAGAACAAACCTATTCAACAATGATTTGGTGGAAGAAGTTGCATGCAATCCAATTATAAAGTGCGAATCTTCATCTACCAAATCTTGAGCTGTATTTATTATGTTTGTTTGTTTGGGGTAAGTTATTAAATTAATAAAACCTGCGCTGTAGCAAGTGGACAATAACATAGAATTTAAAGACCAAGCTAAGAGGCTAATTTTTAAAGGCAATAACGAATTAGGAAAACGAATACTTCCCAAAGTGACCAATCGTATGACTGCTATAAAACTAAGACAAGGTTCAACACTTCTCAGCTCTCGAAGTTCACTTCCTTCTCCATTCACAAACTTATTGGTTCTCTTATAAATATATCTTATTATGGACAAAGTTGACAAAACAAATCCCATTCTTATGAAACAACTCAAAATTCTAAAGTTTCTCTTCAATAGATCTAATAAAGAGTTTGTTGCTATGAGACGCCGCTGTTTTGGTACAAGAAAGTTAAAGCAAACTGTTGTATAAGGAATTGTCATATGAAGACCTACTTCTGCAGCCCTTCGCAAAAATAGGCTTCCAAAAGCAATGTCCACCTTTCTTTGTGCGATTAAATTGAGGCTTATTGTTCACAAACCTGTGCCGTTTGTTTGGTAGGGTTTCAAAAATTCCACCGGCCAATCTTTGGTGACTTTCCTAAGCATTAGAACATTAATGCCATGGATGTATATTCCCTTTAGTGTCAACTCGAGCAAAAGGTAGATTGCCGAACACTGAGATCACATACTTCTTGGTTGAATTTTCGTCTTCCAACGAATTTTCATCTTTGAACGAAGGTGACCATTTGTACTTTTTATAGGTGAATTTCAATATACCGTCTGATGTATAATTTTCCACTAATGTTTGATTATTCCCAAGGTGAATATTTCCCAGGCGAAAATTTTCACGGTGAAAATTTGCAAGGCGAATAACTTTAAAAGTTTTTACTAAACAATTCACAAAAAGTAGTTCCACTGCTCCAAATTTTGACACCGTCTGAAAAATTGTATAATTTGTGCAGAAACTTTTAGTAATGTCAGAACAATCGCAATCATTGAGATAAAACGCTAAAATTGTTCTATAAAGCTTGAACATGAACTTCGAACCGCTGTTTTGATTTATGTTCAATAATTCTCCAAAAGTTCTTAAGCTTTCAGTGGCAACAATGTATCCTAGTATCCTAGTACATTCAGTGATCAAAATCTTGCAATTGGTCGTAAGGAATTGACGCTATCGGTAAGCAACTAGCTTCTAAGGCTTCTTCTAAGACTCTCCAAGTCGGGTGTCTTTTGGAAATGTAATAAATACACATTAAGTCGTAAAAGATTGTTTTGATAAGAGTGGCGTTGATTGTAGATGTTTGTTTTAAAGTTATATCTTCTATTAATTCTTGTATTGTCGTGTTCATAATGCAGGTATGATTTTATTTTACTTAGTGGAAACATCAACTATTCGTAATAATGTCAAATATTGATTTCTTCGTCTATTTATTATCGATGTTATCATTGTCTAATGTTCGGGTTTTCATTTAATATTGTAGATCTATTTAAAATTCACGATTGCTTTAACCGAAATAATTATAAGCAGAAGTTTCTAAGCAATTTTATTGAATGGCATAATTGTTATTATTGAGTTTCATAAATTTATTTTCTTTCTTGACGTTTCTCTCCATCGGAACTCAGGAGAACTTCTAGTTCTAAACAATCATAAATCTATTAAACATTATATTTCATACACTAATTCACAAGTTCATCATATTTTTGGTTTTATCAATATTTGAATTAATTAGTAATTTTCATTGACTGTGCATATGCCTATACAAACATCTGACTATTATTAAAATAAGCTTTATAAAAACTTAATTGCACCTTGTAAGCACATGAAACCATTTAACTTTGCATGCTTCAATATACTTACATTGAAAAGAACTTTATACAAATTTGAATACTATTCAACTTACTTAATAGTTATTAATGTAATACAGGGTGAGTTTTTTTAATCTGCAAATTTTGATCGACGGTTAAGGCTTTAATCGCTTGCTTTATGACTGTGTTGCAAGCGATTAAAAAAATGGCCCTGTACTATTAAAAGGTCATTACATTTCGTAGACGCCAAACGAGCAATAAAATTGTTTTTAAAAAGAACACCCTTCTATAAATTATTGTATCCGCTGAAACAATCATGATTTTTTAATAAGCTTTCCTTAGGTGCATTTCTATTATCGGGCGATTAATCTTTCCGTGTGTTTCATTTTTTTTCTATTCTCGCTCTTTACATGTATAAAAATAAAATATATCTTTCTTTTATTTCCTATTTTTGAGTTTTACCAAATCAGAACAACAATTTTTACTATTTAGTTCATTTTAGTTATACATATTTTGCTCTTTGGATTTTAACTTCCTCAGAGTACACACCTTAATTTATAAATATGCTCTCTAATTCCATTAATTTTTTTATATTATTATTTCTCTAATTCTTTATAATGAAATCGTTGTAAAGGTAATTCGTTTGTAATTTCATTGACATTTCTGTGTCATCTTTCTTATTTTTAATATTTTTAAAATTTCAACACTATTTAAATTTTGAAATAGTAAATGTAAAACAAATATAACATCATAGTTTCAATACCGTGGAAGTTTTAAGAATAGTTAAGATGAGAAAGGTGGTAATAAAATAGCAGAAAAATAGAACCAAATTACCTCGAAGACGATGTAATTACGAAGAATTAAAGAAGTAAAAATGAGAAAAAAGGAATGGAATAAAAGAGAATATTTAAAAATAAAGGTGTATTCTCTGAGAAAATCTAAATCCAGATAGTAAAATGAAACAAATAGTACTTAGAAGATTGGTGTTTTGATTTAGTAGACCTAAAACAGTAAAGAAAAGAAAAAAGAAAAGAGGTAATAATACAGAACAGGTCAGGAAATTGAAAGAAAAATGAAAATAATTTGTTGTGTTACAAGTATTCATCGGAGTTAGCATCTTTTCGAGATTTAGTTTAAAAACTGAATAATTTTTAATTTCTAACAACATAATAACCGTCCACTATTCTTAAGATGTAGGTAAGAATTTGCTATAGCAAACCTAACTATAGTTAAGCACTCAAATTGTTTTTTCATCATTAGAATAATGTTTTAATTTTTATAAATTTAACCTCTGAAGGAGCGACCTATGCCGCAAATGTGATAGATCATATAAATAGACAATGAAAATTAACTAAATGCTTTATATACAGGATGGTCAAAACAGTTGCTCTACCTAAAATATACAATTGTAAAAAATATGTTCTACTTGGAAACAAATGTTCTTGGTGATTTTAGAAGAAGGGTGAAATGTTCCACGTGTCACGGTTTTGGCAGGAAGTTGAAGTGGAGAATTTGTTAGGGCCTTAATTTTTCAATGGGTCATTAACATCGGCAAATTATACCTTAAGGAGGGTTACAAAAATATTCAATTTATGGCAAAGTGTCTTCAATCTGGCAGCGAGACGGAGCATATTTTGGGCATTTGCTAAGTACTATAAATATTTTCTGTTGCGGTTTGTTGTAAATTCTAAAAAGAGAAAATATTTTTACCTACAAACATCATTAGTCACTTCATTCATATTCATTATGTACTAGAGACACGACTAATAAAATTGCGTAGAAAAGCGACCCATTTATAATTATTTCAGTTGAAACAATAATGAATTTTTAATAAATAAATACATCTACATAATATAAATGAAAAGGCGCATATTAATGACAGAACCTAATAATAAATAGATATATGCAGTATAAATAGATATAGCACACGAGGAAATCAATTAATATTTGATGACACCATGTAATTTATATCTAATACTTGGGTTTGTAACAATATAAAAAAACTGCCAGTTGCTGATTCTACAACATTAAATAAAATCATACGCTCATTATGAACACCACAGTACAAGAATTAATTGAAGATATAACTTTAAAACAAACAACTACTCACTACACCACTCTTATCAAAACAGTCTTCTACGACTTAATGTGTATTTATTACATTTTCGAAAGACACGTGTCTTGGGGAGTGTTAGAAGAAGCCCTAGAAGCTAGTTTCATATCGATTGTGTCAATTCCTTACGACCAATTGCAAGAATTTGAACACAGAATGTACTATTGTCAAGGATACATTGTTGCTACTGAAAACTTAAGAACTTTTGCAGAAGTATTGGAAATTAGCCAATATAGCGACGAGAAGTTCATGTTTAAGCCTCATAGAACAATTTTAGCGTTTTGTCGCAATGATTGCGATAATTGTGACAAGACTAAAAGTTTTTACACAAGTTTTACGATATTTCAGACGGTGCCAAAATTTGGCGCAGTGGAACTTCTTCTTGTGAATTATTTATCGACAAACTTTAAAGTTATTCGTCTTGAGTACAATGAAACAATAGAAGAAAATTACACATCAGATGGTATAATCGAATTCAACTATACAAAGCCCAAATGGTCACCTTCGTTCAAAGATGAAAATTCTACCAATAAGTATGTGATCTCAGTGTTTAACTACCTACCTTTTGCTCAAGTTGACGCTGAAAGGGAAATATACCATGGCATTGATGTCCTAATGCTAAAGGAGATTTCCAAAGAATGGCCAGTGGAATTTTTGAAACTCACCCAAACGAATGGTTCAGGTTTGTGGTCGATAAGCCTCAATTTGGTTGCACAAAAAAAGGTCGACATTGCCGTCGGAAGCCTGTTTTTGCGAAGAGCTGCCGAATTTGGTCTTGATATGACAATTCCTTATACTCCAGTGTGTGTTAACTTTCTTGTACCAAAGCCGCAGTTTCTTATTGCAACAAACTTTTTATTAGATCCATTGGGCAAGGACTTTAGAATTTTGAGTTGTTTCATTATGGGTTTTGTTTTAATAGCATTGTCTTTAACAAGTTATTTTTACAAGAAAACCAATATGTTTGTCAATGGACAAGGAATTGAACTTAGAGAACTGAGAAACTTTGAATCTTGCCTTAGTTTTATGGTAGTTATTCGACTGGTCACTTCTGGAAGCATTCGTTTTCCGAAATCGTTAATTACTTTAAAATTTATCCTCTTAGCTTGGTCTTTAAATTCTGTATTGTTGTCCACTTGCTACAGTGCAGGATTTATTAGTTTAATAACTTACCCCAAACATACGAAAATTATAAATACAGCTCAAGATTTGGTTGATGAAGGTATTCTTTGGGGAGCCTCGAATACAGATTCGAAAGTTGTCATTGGTTTGCATGCAACTTCGTCCACTAGAATATTGTTGGAGAGGTTTGTTCTGGAATCCAATGTTTCGAAATTGAATAAAAGGATAAGAAGTGGTAATTTTGGTGTCTTTGCAAAAGTTGCTTCGAAAGAATTTATAACAGGAACTGAAGACTTCGATGCCTTTGGGTTGAACAATTTGAAGGTTTTGTCAGAATGCGTTGGAGAGGAACACGCGGTTTTTGTACTTCAAAAAAATTCGGCCCTTAAGAGAGATTTTGATGAAAAAATTCGGAAATTCATAGAGTTTGGATTTATCAAGCATTGGTCTTCGTTAACGTGGACGTTGTATGGGATAAGGACCTATCAAAATTTTTACGAGTGCCTTTCAAGTTTAGAAATTAAGGAACACAAGGCTTTGAATTTTATGCAATTTCAAACGGTTTTCAAAATTTGGGCGGTACTTGGTGTAGGGGCGTCAGTTTGTGTTTTCTTGGGAGAAATGGTTTGGATTTACAGGAAAGAAATATGTCGGAAATTAGGTGAAAATTAATCGACATTAATGAATCTTTATTGGGGTAGCTGTTGGCCACTAATATTTGCTTAGTAAATATATATACATATAATCAATTCTCACTAATAAAAGATATTTCCTAATTACTAAGTGCTTGTAACGTCTTTGGAATTACGATTTATATTAATGTATTACGCAGTAGAAGAACGTTAATTTTTTAGAAAAAATAATATTTGGTACAAAAGAAGAATTTTAGAATCTTTAAATATTAAACATGAAAAATTTTCAATTAATTTTAAACAAGATACAAATAAAATTAACAGAATTTATAACCAAATTATTAAAAGTGCTAAATAACCTTCATATTTTTATTTTAATTAATTTGAGTGAAACTTTTTTTTTGTTTTGTCAATTAAAATAAAAAGAAATTTCATAAAATAGTATGTCAAATAGGAAATTTGAAATTTTATTATCTTTAAATCTCCTGAAGAAGTTATTATTGTATAACGAAACGTCGAGATAAAAATATATACATACAATAAGACCTTATTATATCCATTATTACAAATATTTAATAAGTTAAATAAAGTTGTTTTGAATATATTGATTCCCATTGTAACGTAAATGAGTAAGTAGAAATTTATATGAAAATAGTCAATGAAAATGCAAAGCAATACTGATACTGGTTACCTTTACTTCATTGAATGTACTTACTACTGCAATTATAATATCTCTATTTGTAATGAACGAGCGATCCTTGGCAAATAAGATGGTGATAAACAAAACGGAAGGACTAAATAAAAGCTCAATACAAATAAGTCTAGATACAAAGAGAGTTAGAAGGAAAGCTACGTTGATTAGAAGGAAGAAAACGTTAACAAAAGGGATTGGTATGTATTCTGAACATATTGACCAATTTGGAAAATTTATTGATTTCTATTCATCTGTTTTGGGGAGGGCTTTTAATGATTCTTCTAATCTTTGTTTATATTACTTATTCGAAAATGTCAGAACGTCGTACATCGTATAAAAAGCATTATTTAAAGTAACAATTCCTTCACTTAAAATTCCTTTTGAAGACATGTCACGATACTTTTACGAGAATCCTTATTGCTCAGGATTTGTCATTGCCGTGCGAAATTTAACATCATTATCCTGGTAAATCCAGGACAATCAAAACTATGGAGTTAAATTCATGGTTAAACCCCACAGAACGTTGGTAGCATTTGGTGACGATTGTATATTTGGACATGAAAGTAAAGTTATTTTTGAAAAAGGTTGGAAATTGCAAGCTCTTGATGTTATTTTGGTGAACTTAACCTTATTAAAAGTGCCTAATGTGAATGTATCAGTAATACGTCTGTCTAATGAAAAATCCTTGGCAAACTTGTCGTCGAATGGAACAGTTCTTTAGAATTTTCCAGAAATCATTTACAGCTGGTACCCTGATTTTAAGAATGAGAATGAAACCATTCCTTTTGTTTGTCAGTATTTGATAACTTACCAATTACTCGAATAGACACGAAGAAAGGTATCTATGATGAATTGGATATCCAGATTATGAAGCAAGCGACCAAAGGTTGGCCAGTTAAATTTTAAACGAATGGTACTGGGCCTTGGACTATCAGTACTAATTTAGTAATTCAAAGAAAGGTTGACGTGGCTTTAGGAGGAATTTACCTTAAGATGGCTGCTAATTTAGGCTTGGACATGACGACTGAATATTCCTGGTCTTGCGAATCCTTTATTTGATCCTTTATGAGAATGTCTAACGATACTCAATGTTTGTGTAATTATATCGGTTTTTATAACTTTTCAATTTGTAATACAAATTTCTCGTGTAATACACAAGGGAAATATTAAATTGGCGAATTATAACTGGAGCTATTTGTTTTTGGAATCACTTCGTGTTTTCACTTTTGGGAGCACAACGTTTCCTATAGCCATCAACTTGGCATTGAGATTTCTTGTCACTACTTGATCCTTAAATTCATTATTAATGCAGGTAACTTATTCAGCAGAATTCACAAGCTTATTAACAACACCAAAGCATTCTAAAGATATCAACACTATTGACGACATGGTCATAGAAGGTCTCCTTTGGGGAGACATGAACAACCATACGCTTTCAATATTCGAAAAAAAAAAAAAGAGTCCTAAGATAGACAAACTGTTGAGAAATTTTAGGATGGAGAAGAACACCAAAGAATATAACGCGAAGATAAGGACGCACAAATACGGAATTTTGGTTAAAAGAGTCGGCCATCACAACACCAGAATGAGCACTTTGGATAAGTATGGAACTAAACGTATGAAAATTTTGGGCGAATGCCTCAGCGATGAATTCTCAGTATTTCCCCTGAAGAAGAACTCAGCATTTATGAAACTTTTGGGTCAAAGAGTACAAAGGTTCAAAGAAAGCGGATTCATCAAAGGTTGGTTCGAAAAAACTTCAAGTAAATATGCGATCAATGGATCTGAAACTTTCTTCGATACTCTCTCTGAGATCAGAACCAAGATCAAGTCTGTTACATTGGAACAATTCCAAGACATAATGAAGATCTGGTTGTAATTCTACTGCGTCTGTGTAGCTGTGTTTTTATGCGAGGTTATTTGGTTTTTTGTTTTAAAATGCAATAAGAAATGTACTCATTGAATATTTCTTCAATTTGTTATTCCAGTAATTAACATGTATATCGTTGTTATCGACGACTCTATCAGGAGATTATGTTACAGGCTGCGAGTTCAAATATTCAAATTTATTCTAAGAGAACTCTAAAAAATTGTAGCACAAATATAGTTGAAATATCAACTAAACATATGCAAATAATTTGTACGTAGGTTTGATTTATGAAATAGTAATTGCGAACAATTTGCATTGCATTTGCATTGTTTAGATCAAATGGACAATGCAATGCAGATGGCATTTTTACAGACACTACGCGTCATTTTGGGCGATTGAGTTGGTAAAAATTGTGAAAGCGAATGTTGTAGGTGTTTATTTAATCTAAGAGTGTATTAGGAATAGTCCATTGTTATACTGATTCAGTTTATAAATTATGTTTACTCATTTTCTGATTTCTTGCGAAACCAAGCTATTTCTCCCAAGAACATACAAACTGACACCCCCACACCAAGCACCGCCCAAATTTCCAAAACTGTTTGAAATTGATCCAAATTTAAAGCCTTGTGTTCCTTAGACTCCAAATTCGAAAAGGAGTCGAAAAAATTCTGATAACTCCTTATCCCATAAAGAGTCCAAGTGAGCGAGAACCAATACTTAACCAAGCCGAACTCTACGAACTTTTGAATTTTCTCATCCAAATCTCTCTTAAGGGCTGAATTTTTCTTGAGCAGAAACACTGCGTGCTGCTCTCCAAAACATTCTGACAACAGCTTCAAATTGTTTAACCCAAATGCATCGAAGTCTTCAGTTCCTGTTATAAACTCTTTCGAAACAACTTTGGCAAAGACAGCAAAATTCCCACTTCTTATCCTCTTATTTAATTCCAAAGCATTGGGTTCCAAAACAAACCTATCCAACAATATTCTGGTGGACGTAGTTGCATGCAAACCAATGACAACGTGCGAATCTGTATTCGTGGCTCCCCAATGAATACCTTCATCGACCAAATCTTGAGCTGTATTTATTATTTTCGTATGCTTGGGGTAAGTTATTAAACTAATAAAACCCGCGCTGTAGCAAGTGGACAACAAAACAGAATTTAAAGACCAAGCTAACAAGGTAAATTTTAACGGCAATAAAGAATTAGGAAAACGAATATTTCCCACAGTAACCAATCGTATTACTGCTAAAAAACTAAGGCAAGGCTCAAAATTCCTGAGCTCTCTAAGTTCACTTCCTTCTCCATTCACAAACATATTGGTTTTCTTGTAAAAATAACTTATTAGGGACAAAATTAAAAAAACAAACCCCATTACGACACAACTCAAAACTTTAAAGTCTCTTTCCAATGGATCTGATAAAAGGTTCGTTGCGAGGAGAGGCTGCGGCTTTGTCACAAGAAAGTTAAGACAAACTGTTGTATAAGGAATTGTCATGTCAAGACCAAATTGGGCCGCTCTTATCAAAAAGTGACCTCCAACAGCAACTTCGACTTGCCTTTGTGCAACTAAATTAAGACTTATTGTCCACAAGCCTGTACCGTTTGTTTGGGAGAGTTTCAAAAATTCCACTGGTCAATCTTTGGTGGCTTCTCTCAGCATTAGAACATCTATACCATGATATATCTCCCTTTCAGCGTCAACTTTAACAAATGGTAGATAGTCAAAAAATGAGATCACATACTTATTAGTAGAATTTTCATGTTTCAACGAATTTTCATCTTTGAACGAAGGTGACCATTTAGGCTTTATATAGTTAAATTTCATTATACCATCTGATGTGTTATTTTTCACTATTATTTCATTATTTCCACGACGAATATTCCCAAGCCAAATATTTTCAACGCAAAAATTTTCACGGTGAAAATTTCCAAAGCGAATAACATTTAAATTTGTTGATAAATAATCCACTAGAAGAAGTTCCACTGCCCCAAACTTTGGCACTGTCTGAAATATCGGAAAATTTGTGCAGACATTTTTACTGTTGCTAGAACAATCGCAATTATCGCGACAAAACGCTAAAATTGTTCTATGAGGCTTGAACATGAACTTTGCATCGCTATTTTGGCTTATTTTCAGTAATTCTGCCAGAGATCTTAAACTTTCAGTAGCGACAATGTATCCTTTACAATAATACATTCTGCGTTCGAATTCTTGCAATTGGTAGTAAGGAATGGACACTATCGGTATGAAACTAGCTTCTAGGGCTTCTTCTAAGACTCCCCATGTCAGATGTCTTTCGGAAATGTAATAAATACACATTAAGTCGTAAAATATTGTTTTAATAAGAGTGGTGTAGAGTAAAGGCGTTTGTTTTAAAGATATCTCTTCTATTAATTCTTGTACTGTGGTGTTCATAATGATTTTATTTTATGTAGTGGAAATAGCAACTAGCAGTTTTTCCTTTTCGTAATAAACACAGGTCATATAATTTGTATTGGTGTATTAATTACATAATGTAATCAAATATTGATTTGTTCGTGCATTATATATTTTTATGCTAGGTAGGTATATCTATTTATTATGAGGTACTATGATTAATGGTCGTCTTTTCATTTATATTACGCAGATGTAAGTATTAAAAATCCATTGTTGTTCTAAATGAAATAATTATAAGGGTCGTTTTTCTACGCAATTTTATTAGTCTATCCTCTGCTATTTTTTATATAATAAAAATATAGGTTTCATTTTTATTTTTGACTCTTCTCCCTGATCGTGAACATGCATATATTTTCCAAGAAATAATTCCTAAAATTGTTTGGAGAAGTTGATTATTCTAAGAAACGATATCATAAATTATTTCCCTGCAAGGGGGAGTTTCCGACAGACAAAAATAACGTTACTTTCTTAATCGTGTTTAACAAGCAATAAATTATGTTTATTAGGTGCGATTTTTTTACCTGTATTTTAGGTGGCCTTTAGTTTTGAATGAATTTTCGGCACCCGTTCGCAAATTCTGAGAAATTTGTGTACTGGCGCTTGTTCACTATTTATTTTCGTATAGTAAAAAACTTTAACACTAATATAATTGATTTACGTTTATTAATTTTTAAAATATACATATATATTTTTTGTCCATTTGTAAATTCTTGATTTTATGAAAGTTTTGATTTGATATTTTGAATTTACGTATAATTGTTATTAATATTATTTATGTTTATTTTAGTTTTTACCTTGTCAAGTTAATAAATTTTAAAATAATTAATAATAATAATAGTAAAATTAATAATCAATAATAAAAAGTAAAGAAAAATTTAATGAAAATAAATCTATGCTATTTAAATATATTATTAAAAAGTAAATAAAAACGTACCCATAAACGAATTTTATTTTAAAATTTAAAAAAATTGCATTTATTTTCAAAAGTTTTTGATTTAAAAACCAGTCTATACTTCATTTTTTAAACTAAATAAAAAATATTTGATTGTAATGTATGTACCAACGTTGACGACCCCGTGGTAATCATGTTAATATATAGTAAGTTAAAAACGTCGTATTTCGCACAAAACTTTAAAGTGATGAAACACTAAAACAATGTTTTATTTCTAAATATTTAATAGAAATATCACCACATTTTGATTTACATAATAATGCATTTAAAATAAAAATTCCCATTTTTAAAATATTAAAAGTAACTTCGTAGTTTACACATTTTATGTGCAACTGGCGATACATCGTAACACATTTGAAGGCAACACTTTTGTCCGGTTGGTCATCGTAAAAATGAGAATAATGCTAAAATATTGAAATTTTGTATAAAATGTATTATTTTTACCTAAATAAATGAATAAATACAAGTAGGCTAGACCACTACTCTAATTCCGTTTTTTTTTATTGATATACAGGAAATTAGTACTGACTAGCAGCTGATTTCATTTTTACTATATTCTACGTGAAAAACGGAAATTATAACATAAATTTTTCTTTGGGAGCCCTTACTAACTTTCTACTTATATCTACTTTTTAGTATGACTGCATTTAAAACATCATCGTTGCTCCTGTGTTAACAAAAACCATCCCAAACGCTGTTAAATATATATCAAGTAACATTAGTTAGTGACTACCATAGTCAGTGGACAATTATTAAAAAGTTTACTGCTATTTAATTTCATTTTATTAGGATGGTTGTATGAGTATGATTGGATATCAGAAGGGCAATGTTTACATTTGAAAAATTGTTTTTTCTTCCTACTTGAAAGTTCTAAAGTTTTTATTTGCTGATTCTACTTAGTAAACATTGTACTTTTCATTGCTTTGAATAGTATCCAAGTATCTCTCAACTATTTTTCCGTCTAAAATGCCCATTTGATCCACTGTGCGACGGTGACGCGTCGCCAAATGTTAAGTTTAATATCTTGATTTTGACGCTGTCACAAATTAAATCTAATTATTTAATCAACCTAGCTATCAACTATTCACAACCCTGAATTTTTTCGCTACACTGAGAAAAATGATTGCTTGACATCACAAACTATTAGTTGTTGAAACATTTTTATCGTTTAAAGTTGCCAATGTGCTTTAAAAACTTCACCAATAAATAAGATAGGATACCTTACATTATTATATGATCATGCAATTCATTATTTGTCTTGTATATACGAATTGGAAACAAACTGATATTTGATGTCAATTTATTTATTTTTATCAGTGTAGTTTTCGTTACGGACGGTCAGATAGATCCACAGATCCACCGATCCACAGATCCACAGACAGACAGAATAGCGATTTTGTATATTAGATGTTTGAAGATCTATTACTTTCGTTGGTTAATTAGTAGACCTCCTTTAGAAAATATGTTATGAAAGAAAATCGAATAGATAAATACTGCATTAACTCGTAGCAATTTATAGTTTATTACAAGATTTAATTCCCTATGCAAAAGTCAATATCTGCATGATCGCCGTGATACTCGTAATGTCTTTTAGGCGGTTCCCAACGCGACGTTTAGTCGTTTGTGGTTAAAATAATAATTTTGTTGTTGACCTTTCACGTCTGTTGTTCGTCGGGGATCCTTGAAAGCCTTATTAGAGTTGTTACTGATCTATTTACTGCTTAGGATGGATGTCTTCGGAATTTTAATTGCTTGGAAACGAGCGTGATTTGTTGCACCTGTCAGGTTCGTCAAGTTGTGTGGCTCCCGGAATAATTTTACCGCATAAATTCCAGAGATAAGATCTTTATGAAATTGCGTTAAATTTTAGAAATAAATTTGTTTAATTTTATAGAGATGAACATGTTTATAACACTTGCAGGTATTATAATCTGCGCTAAAATGTAGCGTACAAAAAGTGTAGCAACTTTCTCGCAATATATTTGATTAATATACCTAGTTTTAAACAAAAAAGATTGTTTAATGAGGCATGCAAAAACTACATTATTTATTAAAACTCAAAACAGTACATTTTGGGCTTGGGATATAATTATTGGGTCAGTATTCATATATTGCAAATAAAAACATTATTGTTCATTACACATATTTTTCTAGTAGTATATGGTATACCTAAGAGTGGTAGAATAATAAATACGGTATATACATTTGTTGTTTCGGCAGTAAATAATAATTTAGTTTAATTAATTATTAATTAAACAAGAAAGCGTGTATACTGTATAACAAGTAAACTGTAAATGCTAGAAATCATTTCTTGAAAAATCCTCTACCTCTTTGTTCTTCTTCAGGATGAGCTGCGTTATAAGCGAGGGACCTCTGAATGGCTTCTGGAATAGGGGGAGGAGTAGGAATATGAGCCCCTTCAGCCCTAAATCCATTTTCATCAGCAATATAATGAATGGTGTACAAAATTCCATCTGGTCCTGTATAAGAGTAGCTGCCTTGCATCACTTGAGCTTCCAATTGAGGATTTCCTGCGTTCTTCAAGAAGCCTTGCTCCTGGGCGGAAATTCCATGTCCAGTTTCGTACCTAATTTTCAACAAAAGAAAAATTGAAAAAATTTGCTGGCAATTAGAATTAAAATGGAAAATGAGCCTGTGAATAAGTGATTACGAGAAAATTTCTTCTCAACGCAGAAGAAGCCTCCAGCTGATGAAACAAAAGTTGACCTTGACTCTAAGGTATTATTGCGGCATTACTTATGCGTGGTATTATTACGGTTATGAGAAGATGACATAACGAGAAACGAAAGTAAAGGTCACGAAAGTGCCCCGCCTAAACATTAAGATGCGGAGGGACTCAACAATGGTACCAGGGATTCTTCTCAGCATCTCTAATGAAGGTAAATTTGCATTATTTAGTAATAATTTAATGATTGTTTACTAATTTGTTAACGGGGTTTTCTTCTAAAAATAGTACTTCACGCATTGTTGGTTTTCCTTCTCTCACATTGGGAAATTTTACATTTAAAGGACGTTGTCTTTTAAATAATTATCGTTATAATAGTAATTTAAAGTAACAATAATAATTTTTAATTTTACATAAGAAATACTTACTCATATTTATAAGATCCATCTGGATTCGGTTCGTAGTTTAATTTTAAAATAGGGACGTCCCTATAATTTGTATACTGTTGATACCTTTGAGCAGTTGCCAAACACAACAGGCTTGATATTATAACCAAACTTACATACTGTAATAAATGATAAAAGAATAAATAATAAAATTTAATAGTAAATCGTTGATTTAGATAAATTTTAATCAGCACAGGGATCACAACCTACCATTTTCATTTATCTGAAAGTTACAACCAAAAAAACTAATAAAGCCTAAATACTAGTTATATTTTGATAATCGCCCGGCGGACTGATAAACGAGAAGATGCTCCTCGAATCCTTATATACACCGAAGATGGATGCAATTCCCTCCCATCTAAAGAGCGATGCTGTGATTACATGTTCTTCTCCTAATAATGATACCCAAACCAAACGAATGAGAATGTAGACTGCAATTACCACCCGCTGCGGAATCGATTCATCTTCGCCGTATCAGGATGCGACTCGCGGTGGAATTCATGGACGAATACTGGGACGTGTAGTCGTGATAGATCCTGTACGTTGGACCAATTATTTTATTACATGGCTATCAACAAAGGCCAAAAATGCGTTATGTAAGTATAGTAAAACGGTGTCTTCACAAATCCACACTATCCCACATTGTTTCTCTTGTAAAATTTTCATACATCTTCAAACAAGAAAAGGAAATCGCAGAAGAAGCTGAAAAGTAAAGGAAGAAGGAGGAAAAGAATGAGATGTTGGAAAACTTTAAACACAGTGTTTAATATTTACAATTATATGAAGACAGCAAGTAGAATTGAAATTTTGGCAGAATCCAAGATATATTTATAATAGCTTCAGAATATTTTCATCAACTGTCTATTGGTAACAAACTAAATAATAAAAAAAACAATGATATCGAGAAAATAATGAAACAATCACTACCTCTCTTACTGGTATTGTTAACTTGTTTCTCACCATATATTTTTCTGAATGTGAGTGAGTTTCCCTCAATGCAAATGAAGAACCGTTATATTTCGTTGCAGCCAATCAAACACAGAAATCGATCTATTATAGTCATTCTATTGTAGAGTTAGCAGCAACAGCACGCATGCGCGATTAATGTTCATGCCTTTTAATAATGACTAAAATACAACTTCTTGTGGCTATAATATAAAGATGATTAAACCCACTGTTTGATACTGATAAGAATCATATGACTATAACACCAAAAATATGTGTAATAACAGTTGTTATATTAAAATTTATTGGTTTTTGACCTTTTATTTTTAATTATCAAATACTTATAATAATGGGTATAAGGTCTCACAAATATATATATTTACATTTCCATCTCAACGTTTCGTTATAAGATTATAACTTCTTCAGGAGATAATAAAATATTATAAAATATGAAATTTCCTAATTGACAAATTATTTTATGAAATTTCTTCTTATTTTAATTGGACAAAACAATAAAAAATAATTTTAGTTTCACATAAAATAATAAAAATAAGAATATGAAGGTTAATTCGTACTTTTAATAATTTGTATCTTGTTTAAAATTAATTGAAAATTTTTCATGTTTAATAAAGTCTTCTTTTGTACCAAATATTTTCTTTTTCTAAAATTTTAACATTATCAAAATCAAAAGTATGTGTATTTTCTTTATAATGTTTTGTTAGAGCAGTACAATTTTCCGTTAATTCTTTATTGCAAGAATTTTTATGTTGAGAAATTCTATTATGTAGATATTATTTTGTTTCACCAATTACAATTACAATTTAAACAGTTAATTTTGTAAACAAGGTTTGATTGTTTAAACTTATCATCTTTATCTTTTATTCTAGAAAAACATTGTTTTGTTGTGTTTTGATTTTTAGTAATAATTTTAATATTAAATTTTTTAAATCTATTTATATTTTATATTTTCTGTAAGATTTTTTTATATATGGTAAAATAATATAATTTTGGTTATTGTTATTGTTTTTTATGTTTGAATTTTGGTTATTTTTAATTTTGTTAATTCTCTTAGATATAA
>JAWQRP010000575.1:0-26058 GCA_033557875.1 Quadriops clusia
CACAGACAGACAAAAAAGCAAAAAAGGGCCAAATCGACTCAAAATCGCTCAAAACGTCGAGAATCATCAAAATCTCAAAAATTTTTTTCCGCATGATCACTATACTTTCTCTGCGAGAAAGTAAAAAAAGAATAACTTGTTTTTATTACTGGATTAAAAATAAATATAAAATATAACAAAGTCATTTAATAATTATATAGGTACCCAACATGATAACCACATTTGCAGGATACTTCTTTTAAAATTGTAAATATAAATCTTTCCTAAATATTTTACCGTAGTCGTACCTACAAAAAATTAGTAAATAAGGTAACAACACCAGTAGAAACTAACAAACCGGTCATTTTATTTGTTGTGAATTCTATTTACAAGACGTGTATAGTAATAATAATAATAATAATATACTTGCCCTATACCCAGCAGGATTCTGCTTTACCGACCTTTGACAAATCACAGAAAGGGGGGCGAACTGCGCAGGCGCGCACCGGTCAGTGTGATGTCATTGGCAGCTTCGCTCCTTCTCTGCGTCAGCCATTTTGACGAACAAATGTTTGTATCTGAGCCTTGTGTTCGAGTAATTCCTGTATAAATGGGCTTGTAGCGGCCCGATAAGGCAAATAAACAAACGAATACCTCTCCGAGCAGTTGAACAGACTTGATCAGTGTTGTGTGTTTTCCACAAAACAGGTGAAAATGGATGAGAAGGCTTCGTGTAAAGAACTCGACCAGTGGATTGAACAGTTAAACGATTGCAAACAATTGTCCGAAAGCCAAGTGAAAACCCTTTGTGATAAGGTAGGTAGTCTTCATTTTCGCCAATTTCATCCAAGTTGGCCCCGGAAACGGGCCGGACCCGGAAGGGCTCGCCTATTTTCGGCCAACTTCCAGAAGCATCATTAGTCATAAGTCCAATTGTCATAATTACCCGCTATCATTTTTACGCTCGGATTTTCTATGACGAAAATGAATAATTTGTGACGAAGTTATCAACAATAATCTAATCTAGCAACCTGCGGTCGTCATTTGTTTTTCGCGTTCGTCTTTTTTTGCTATAGCCTGCTTTTTAATGCCGTTAAATCGGACATTAGGGCACTTCAATTCAAATGTTTAAATGGAACGAAACTAGGGCGACGATTTCATTGAAAATTATTGCGGCATTTACTTTCTACGGTAATTTAAGTGATACATTTTTGCATTGTGAACAAAACAATCATCAGATTATTAAATGAATGGAAAACAAAAGGCTGTCACTAAAAGAATACAATATAATTGCCATCATTCTGATTATATTACTCATTTTTATTTTTTAATTAGTGAATACCTAAGAAGTTATTCATCCTTGTTCTATATAGTAAAATTGCTTGCATGAAAATCAATAATAACTGAAATTGTCATCTACTGTACAATTCAATTAAAAAGATATTTGGTAGTATTGAATTGTTCCAAATTAAGATTTTTAACTCTATATTTTATTGCTGATATTTCGTGGCTAACTATCGGTCAAAGTTCAGCAATAACCTTGTTCGGATCAAAGCATCTGTCTTATGGCAAATATTGTTTTGCCTTCTCTGTAGTTTAGACTGATTCATCTTGTTGCAACAACAAAAATACTCATTACTACATTTTAAAGTTCATTTCTCCTTAAAATATTTTTATATAAACTAACGTTCCAAATTAGAACATTGTACGTATCGTTTTTATCACAACATCTCTAATTGCCCATATAACCCAAGGCCATCCTTGACTCAGTTTCTTACTCAAGGGCTTTGTTTGTCCCCACACAATTAACCTTCCAATAGAAACAATGTCACATGAATTAATTCTCTAGAATTCAAATCAATCAAATCCTCTAGTATGCAGCAGTAGTACACAACACATAAGGAAACCTTCAGATCAAATTACACGAAAATAAAAAACCAAAGCCGTATGTATTACATTACATTTCAGAATTAATGCATACCTCTACTTCATATGTATATGCATAATCTTTACGCACAACCAGGTATCAGAAATAGCTTCGAGTATTCAAAATGTTGCGTAATAAAATCAAAAATCCAGTTCACAGAACGTATCTTATGTACACAAAAACAATCCAATTATAAACAAATTACAAATTGTTGATAAATGTTAAAATATACAATCCAAGCTGGTGTTTGCTTAAAATTACAATTATAGCGTAAAATGATTATGTACTTTAAGTTATGTACTTTGCTTAGAACCTACATTTTGCTACTGAGCATATTGACTCAAACTTTGAACAATATATTTTCTGTATATGCAACTAACATGAATTTCATTTTGATAAGATAAAAACATATCAAAGATACAAGGTATCTATCTTCATAAAACAATGCTAAATGGTTGTACCTATACAAATTTGAAGAAATAGCAAACAAAATGAGTCATCCCGGTAAATGGTAATCAAAATTTGCATTATTGTTAACACTTCGTTGCTACCAACTACGGTCGAGTGCAGCCACATTCTCCCAATGTAGTGAATAACATGCCATTAAACAATAAATTTTGAATGCAACCCGTGGGAAGGTCGTTGTCAAATTGGTAAATTACTTCATTGATTGCAGCTTATGAGGGTATTTACTTTAATAATTACAGCCGTCGGTCTTACGTCACCTCTACAGTTTGTTTTGAATGCAAATGCTACCCAGTTGAGGCATAATATTAAGGCTATCACTTTTGGTTATTTTTTTTTAATTTCAAAATCTTAACTACATAATTCAAAACTACCTGATATAATACTGAAACATCTTATTATACAACTTTTAAGTACATCTTTTACATGCTTTTTAGTAAAAGCTAACTTAAATATTTTATTTAATGTATACTGATAGATAGTTGCTTACAGAATGAACATGAATTGTGTAACATATAGCGTCCACGTAATTTGTTAATGCAGAAAAGAAATGTGATATAATTATTTACATATTATGCAAGTAAAAACATTCTAGTGTTTTAGTTAAAGTTAAAACTATTTTACGATTGCATAATTGAATATTTATGCAGTCGCGTAAGACGTACCATAACGTGCTTGCTGTGCATTTGCATCCACTTCTAACATAAGGCGATTACAAAAATGTCTTGTAAACATCAGTTAACAATTCAAATGATTAATTTCTGTTACTCACAAAATTCTTTGAACACTTCCTTCTAGGCGAAAGAAATATTAGCGAAAGAATGTAACGTTCAAGAAGTAAAATGTCCAGTTACGGTGTGCGGGGACGTGCACGGACAGTTCCACGACCTCATGGAACTCTTCCGGATAGGCGGAAGGAGTCCCGACACAAACTACTTGTTCATGGGCGACTACGTAGATCGTGGGTACTATTCGGTGGAGACCGTCACCCTTCTGGTCGCCCTCAAGGTGAGGTATAAGGAACGTATCACAATTCTGAGAGGCAACCACGAGTCTAGACAAATCACACAAGTTTACGGATTCTACGATGAGTGTCTCAGGAAATATGGCAACGCAAACGTTTGGAAATTCTTCACTGACTTATTTGACTACCTGCCCCTTACAGCACTTGTCGATGGACAGATATTCTGTCTGCATGGTGGATTAAGTCCCAGTATTGATACTTTGGACCATATTAGAGCTTTAGATCGTTTACAAGAGGTAAGTTCCTTTTTTTAAGTTTTATTCTATGTAGTCTAAAGTTTTATGTTTTTGACACAGTACATAAGCTCTTTGCTGACTACGTTTACAAAGAAATACAAAGGCAATTTTTGTTCTAGGTGCCACATGAAGGCCCCATGTGCGATCTTCTTTGGTCTGATCCCGATGACCGCGGGGGGTGGGGCATTTCGCCTCGTGGCGCTGGATACACTTTTGGCCAAGACATTTCGGAGACATTTAATCATTCAAACGGACTTACACTTGTATCCAGAGCCCACCAACTTGTTATGGAAGGTTACAATTGGTGCCACGATCGTAACGTAGTTACCATATTCAGTGCACCTAACTACTGTTATCGTTGTGGCAACCAAGCTGCTATTATGGAGTTGGATGACGCACTTAAATATTCATTGTAAGTGTTACGTTTTTTATAGTTTACCTTATAGAAAAATGGATTCGTTATAGTTAAATATTCAGTTGACGCTGCGTATTCACGGGTTAAAATTTTATTATTCGCGGACCAAAATGATCTCATACACAAACTTTAGTATTGCAATCGATATGTAAGAATTGTAATTTTTAATAGCAAGACCGTGAATATGGCGCGTCGACTGTATTAAAAGCAAGTAATGTTGAAAGTCTCAAGAATAAGTGAGGATTGAAGGGCAATGGAACGGTTTATTTGGATTTTAGGAGTGTAAGATAATGTCAGATTCTTACTTATAAATGCGGTTGTCAAATCTGACATTAACAATTGAGGTTATGTTCTACAATTTGGAAACGACCAATTTGATACATGTTGTGTAACAAAAGGGAATATTCATGGGTGCTAAGCACTGGTGAATATTTCCGTTGTTTGACAATATAATATTTGATTTTTTTCGGATTGATTGCGTGCATGTTATCAATAAAAGCATTGATGCATTTGTTCGTGACGTTTTGAACTGCATTTATAAGTCAGATTTAAAACATTATCTTACTCCCTTAGAATCTGAAAGGATCATTCCAATGTCCTATGATCAATGAGAAGGTTAGAGCTTTTCTTAAATTTGTCAAAGTGTTTATTTTATCATGCAGTCTTAAAGTAACCCGGAACAGTTAACAGCCAATGGAGTTTAGAGAAATTAAATAAAACAAACCCAAAGTATACTAATGGTAGTTGATGCACTATACTGCCCTCCTAATAAGAAACACGGTATCTCCATTTATTAAATAAATATAGATAAGGCTTTTCTTATTGCAAAGGCTGTAGAAAACAACATATCTCCATTCATATTATATTTGGAGATACGGTGTTTCTTATTGGGAGGCCAGTAAAGTAGTGGTCATGCCCGTTCAGGAATTGAAAATGTATATTTACTTATTTCTATTAACTATTATATTTTTTGACTGGCGTTTTTCATCTCATCGTGAGATTTAATAGAAAAGGGACCAAATCAAAATTCTCTATTCTGTTTTATTTAAAGTAATTTTATATACATGTCTGTCCCTTTTACTACCAATAATAAAAAATTTGTGTGAATAAAATGCGCAAATCTATGCATGTAAATTAAAATACACTAACACAGTGCTCAAATTTCTTATTAGTAAGAGATGCTAGAGAATGAAATGCGGTTATGTCAACTCCCAGTACCTTTCTACAATATTCTATTGCATTAGCTTATATCTCAGTACTACAACTACCTTAGCCATGTGATTAATTTAATTGTATTCCAGATCTAGAGCACTATGCCAAACCCAGCCATTGCTGCATTAGTTTAAATCATACAATCTAGCCCAACAGTCAAATTAAAAATGAACCTTATGTTTATAGAGTAAGACGTATATTGGGTGATTTTTAATGATTGAATTATAAAAAGTGAAAGTTCTTGGACTGATTAGATCTGTTGTATATATTTTTCAATAATTTTCTTGTTTTTAAAAGTGATCTTAACTTACATGAACAAAATTAAAAGTAAAGTAATTTATAGAGAAAAACTGGCAAATATTGATTTTCTGTTTTTTTGTCGATTGGGAAACATTGACTATCCCTCTAACAATTCAATAATCAGATTTAGGTATTTTTTATTACCTCGATGTCTTTAGTTGAAAGGTCTGAATTCACTTTTTTTATTGCAAACTTTAACAAAACTTGGTTTTCTAAAATTAAAATATAAAAAAGTCATGATAGCAATAAGGGAAGTTTGAAAAATTTTAAAATCTCCGACATTTTCCGCAGGATGTCAGCTTTGATAAAATATTAAAATCTAGATTTTGGCCCTGTGTAAGTTAAAGCCCCTTTTCCATAGACTGCCACAAATTTTTAAATGTAATCTTACTGATATGACAATGTCTCTCTTAATATGTTCTCGTGAAATAGACAAAATATCGGCTCGTTCAAATGAATAATAATTAAATTGCAAAATATAAACTGACATGACAATAATTTCAACAATGAATTAAGGGCATATATCCCATTTTTACATTGACTTAACTATTGATTAGAAATCAATGTGTCTCGCGAGTTTAAGTTGACTAAATTGTTTAATTGTTAAAGGGGGGGATGTAATCAATAGTTGCTGCATTGATGTTTAACATGCAACTAAACTATTGCTCCTTGCAATATATGTGCCTAGCCTAAACCTAATAATGGAAATCAGTTGGATATTTCAATATGTGAGGAATA
Source organism: Quadriops clusia (assembly GCA_033557875.1). Taxonomy (NCBI): domain Eukaryota; kingdom Metazoa; phylum Arthropoda; class Insecta; order Coleoptera; family Hydrophilidae; genus Quadriops; species Quadriops clusia. The sequence continues at coordinate 6,297 of JAWQRP010000575.1, forward strand.
AAAATAACTATTAAGCAATTAAGTAGATATATCGATTTTTAAATGCAAGTACACTGAAATGATTGTCGTACTATCAGGTAAAAACTATTATAAATAAATTACGAATTAAATAATAATTGTACGAACTGCACCAATGGGCTGTGTCATTTAATTCATCTTTATTGCGAGTGGCAGAGATAGGATGGAAGCAGCTAACAAGGCAAAACATATCCCGAAAACAAACTGGCATATTTTTGTAAAATGTTACTGTTTAACCCGGCATAGCTCGCGCTAAAATAGTTACGCGATAGGACGCGCTATGGTCATTTCGACCACATGACTTTTTGGGCTAAGAATTACAAAATAGTGCAACTATTTGTTAATATAACAATGTTTATTTATGGTACATAAACAATTATTAAATAATGCAATGCAACTTAACAATTTGAGCACTTCGCCACCGTATGTTCGCGACAAATTTATATTTTGCACACACTGCATTGTGACTTTGTTTTTCTGTTTTTTCTTCTCGGACAGACTTACAAACAACAATCAATACTTACTGTAAAGGATCTGATTGACAAATACAAATTTATACCTAACCTTGTATCGAAATTACATACAAAACGCCACGCAGGATACATAGACTCAACAAATCTAGTAGCACATTCAACTGTTTTTTATTTTTTTACCCTAACACAGAAGAGTGCACATCTGGTTTAATCACATTGCAAGCTAGTTGCATGTTCGGACGAGGCACTTCTAATTTGTCACGGCCGTAACTTTTCACCTAAATAAGATACACTCATTAAATGCACTGTGTGGTCTTTTCGAACATAGCACGTGCTACCGCGGGTTAAATTCACACATTAAATCAAATTAAATTTATTCCCAATATACGTATTAAGTTCTGATATAGATTCGATTTTAGAAACAAATAGTAAACATAGAAGAATAGATATTATAGAATTAATTTTATGTTATGCAAATGAAATATCATTTAAAATTATGCATTCACTATTTGAATTAATTCTGTGCATCAGAACCCTATAATTATTTCTCATACATATCCTAACAAGTTCCTTTTTATTTTTTTTCCAGTTTGCAGTTTGATCCAGCTCCTCGCAGGGGAGAACCCCACGTTACACGTAGGACTCCAGACTATTTCTTGTAAGGTCCATATAATAAAAAAACCTTGTTTTAAAAAAGTATATTACAAAAAAACTACTACAACCAAGGGCAACAAAAACTATTTATTCAGCAGAAACAACCATCAATGCTTCGTCTATTCTCGTTTAGTGGTGTCCATTAAACGGCTACATCTACATTCATTATATAACGTACATATTGTTAGTTTTTTGTGAGAAAATCAAGATAAAAAATGCGCAGTTGTATATGTATAAAACAAAAAAGCTGATGTTATTTAAAAACAAGGCGTTTCGTTTTGTGCCTCCAAATGCATTTCAAAACTCGTGTTTGTTAGTTAAATATATATAATATTATTATTACCTCTGTGCAATGCGAAACGCTTTCTTTTTACTCTATCCTTAGTTAGGTAACTGTATAATAAATTCGAAAGTAACGTGTATTGATCCAAGAAATCGAAAACAACGGACAATCTTGTGAGTGCGCGACCAAGTTATATATATATATAATTATTACAACAAAATAAAAATAGTTAAGTCAACAATGCATGTACACTTAGTATAAATACTGTGTGTTATTACTCAATAATAAGAATTAGTGAACGATTTTTTTTTAAGATATATATCCTTCGAAGGGACGTTTTTTATCTTGAATGGAAAAAGTACATTTTAGTGAATTGTGTTCAGATTATAATAAAATCTAAATATATTAAATTTATTTCAGATTCGCACATAGTTTTGTTTTTGTTTTAAACCTTTTTCCAAATTAAAACGATTATTTAGTTTTTCTTAGGGAAGGTAAGTATGTATGATACTTTTTTTTATAGTAGACTTGTGGTAGTCTTTGGTTGCAAAAACAAATTGTTTTTTGTTTCTAATTTTCTTTGTTATGTTATTAAGTTTTGCGTTAACTTTTTTCTTATTATTGATATGATCTTAAACTGTTACGTTATTTTCCTTAGCTAGTTGAAAAAGTCGTTCACTATAAACCCAGATTAACGGAAAAAGAATCAAAATGCTGAATTTTTTCGTTTTTGTACAAAACATTTCTAACAGGAACTTTATGCAATCACAAGGCTCGTCATATCTGATGTTTTGTTCGCCACGCTATAATCACTTTTTTCAATCGCCGCACTACGGCACCGCGCCTTGTGCCTGCACGACCCCTGATCCCTTTACGATTAAGAAACTTAATATAAATAAAACCTGTCTGTATGTCTATGTAATTCTTGTAAGTAGCGGAAACGGGGCCATCGCGGCCCTCTTGTAAATTTACAATGCTAAACTAAAAAAAGATTTTTCAATGTTTTTACGCCTAAATGTTGTAATGTCTTATTTATGTTACTTTCGATCGGCACGACTGCTGACTTGGTATTATTAGGAATTGTTAGTTTGAACCTTTTCGCTTGCGAAAGTTTCCCCTTATCGTACAGAATAATTTATTGAGTTTTTGAACCAAGTTTCCACTGGTTTTCTGTTTTGAAAGACTGCTATACACCGTTTCTCTGTCTTTATTACATTATACTATAAATAAATTTATTTCTAACAAATTTACGATTGTGTTATTCACCCTTTTATTGCTTTTTATAGTGAACATTATGAGTCATTTAGTCAAATTTATGTGTCATTTATTTGGTCCATTTGTTTTGTTTATTAATAACTAGAGCAAAAGCAATATGTGGTGTATGTTGTGAGAAACTTGCAAAGCCTTGGTTGTATTATTTCAGGGAGTTAATTTGTTTAGAATCAATTGGATTGAGGCATCAAGCTAAAATACAACTATTGCTATACGGAAAGGGCCCACTTAAACCGGAAAATGCAACTTGGATGTATAACAGTTTTAAGTAAAACCAGTCCTGCAGCTTTATAAGTGGCATTTTAGATTGTTAAAACTCCTACAAAGACATTCATATTAGCTTTGTTAGCTAGTTCATGTACTAGTCAAACGATCAGCAGTTCATCAACAGTATGCGCAGTTTATAGATATTTATGAACTGCGCACTTTGTTTAAGAACTTCTGATCGTCTGACTAGTACATGAACTAGTCGGATGTAACGGTTGGAACAAGGTTATTGTACATGAAGATATAGTACAATAATAGATTGGCATAGAAGTATTTTATACAATCTTTTAATCATTGGAGTGATCTTAGAACTTGATACCTCAATTAAACAAACAACGACTCTAGCTGAGCCTTCAGACTTTTTGGTTTTTATAAAATAAAACACTAATAGAATACTTTTTTTAATTATTAGTATGTATAATTAATTTTTGATACATTTATAGAATCTTATTGCACGGTAAAGTAGATGTGTGTAAATTAGCTGTTTATTTTCCTATATTGCTTGATAGTCAATATTGGCTAATAGGACATTTTCTTTATTTACTTAGGTCCTGTAAAATGCTTTTGAAGTCCTTGCCAACATTTGTAATACTCTGCGTCCAACTTCTGGCAAGTTTTTAAGCCCCATTTTGTAACGGCTAAGCTGAGACAGCTTTCAAACATGAATGCCTGAAATAGAGTTATAAAATGATATCCAAATAGATTTGTATCTGTGATATCACACTGTATAACTTTTCACTAGCAAAGGTAAATACAGTTGAGAATCCGGGTCAAGAAGATATATTGCAATAATGAAACGTTCTTTACAATTTATTGATCAGTGGGTGACCGATTTCGCTATGTTAGTATCTTTGGACCCCTTATCGTTTGTTTGGTTTTGTATTATAATTGTGACTCTGATGTGCAATACGCTCTATGGAAAATGACCACATGTAAGTTTGACCAATTTTACTAATTAGAATACTAAATTTACATTTTTTATAATAATGTTTTTTATTCTGTTATTGTGTGATACTGATGTGCAAAATTCTTTTGAAGGGGTTCGAAGATGCTAACATAGCGAAACCGGTCACCCACTGATTAATAAATTGTCAAGAACGTACTACATTTTTTCATTATTGCAAGCAAAGGTAAAGTTAATAATTACTAATGTTGTCATTTAAAATAGAAGAAAAAATCACATATTTAAAGTAGCTTACTTGTGTCCCTTCAGCAACACGTCCGGGCTTTAATTCTTCCATACTAGCATCTTCAAAGCACTTAACATCTGGTCCATGAGGAGTCATAATACTGTGTAAAGTAGCCCCTCCAGGAAGAAATCCACCACGTTTTGCTTCGTACTCCCCCAAAATGAGCCCCATAAATTCGGACATACAATTTCTGTGATAATAAGGGGGCCTGAAAGTATGTTCTTGAACCGACCATCGTGGGGGGAAAATAACGAAATCCGCAATAGCGGTACCCTTTTTTTCAGACTGGCAACTGAGGACTGTGAAAATTGAGGGATCACAATGGTCGAATGAAACTGAATTTATCACCATAAATTTGGATAAATCGTATTTATACGGAACGTAATTCCCATGCCAGGCAACTACATCAAAAGGGCTGTGGATTTGCTGATAAGCAAACATTTTTCCCTGGTACTTTGAGATGATTTCGAATCGAGTCTCTCGATCTTCATACCAAGCCATAGGCGTTAAAAAGTCTCGAGGATTTGCTAACCCGTTTGCTCCAATTGGCCCCAAATCTGGTATAATAAAATGTTGACCAAATACTTCCAAAATGTACCCTCTGGATGGTTCAGAAACATGCACAGAAAAACGCATTCCTTGCTGGATTACCGCTATTTCGTTTGGCTCTACTTGCATCTTTCCAAATTCTGTCAGAATTAATAACGCTCCTGCTTGTGGCACGATTAAAAAGTCTCCATCAGCATTATACATTGCACGATCTTTCATTGTCGTGTTGCAAGCGTAAATATGAATAGCAAGACCACATTTTGTTTTTGGATCTCCTGCGCCACAGACTGTATTGAGTCCTTCGACAAAATCAATTTTTTGGCCAGGTTTCGGTAGGTCAAAGGGTTTCCAACGCATCTAAAGTCGTGAATTACAAAAATATAAATTTACAACAATATATATTTGATAATCTACAAATGAACAAACCTGGTTAGGATCAGGCTCTTCACCGTCCCAATTATGACTTATATTGCTGTTTAAAAAGGGCTCAAAGGGCAAGTGGCCAACAGATGGCTTTATTCGATATAGCCAAGACCTTTTATTTTCCACTCTAGGAGCTGTAAATGCAGACCCAGATAATTGTTCAGCATACAATCCATATGGACAAACTTGTGGACTATTCTGCCCTTTTGGCAGAGAATGTGGACATCTCGGGTCTTCTGAAGAAAATTCAGAATCGAATCCCGATAAATACTGTAAACAATTTGTTATTTATGAAGACCTACATGTAAATGTTATGCATTTGCTCATTCAAGTTATTTATCGTCCTTCATCACATTTTTTAAACTTCTGAACGGAAGGTGACTTTGTAAATTGAACACATACATATGTATGTTCGTTTAAAAGTTAAACAAATGTTATACTACAATATTAACACTTACCTTCAGCTCAGACATTCTTGTACAAACTGCAGCTAACAACTAACTATAATCAATGAATTCATTTATCTTAAAGCAACTTAGGTTCCCAGTTATGTTAATTAATTTCATATAACTTGTTTTCTGTATGTTACCACATTCATTTTACTGTTTACAAGAAAATTCATATGCAAATATGAGAGGATAAACAATGACAAGCCATTTTTTGAGAAAGGTGATCTTTTGATGCATCTGAATCCTCAAATATTATGCAATTAATGTCATGTATTTATAGACGGACGGAGAAAGATAAATTTAATGACTGAGAAAACATTTTATTACTTCAATGGCCAAACAATAAATTTTGTTAAATTTCATCTCTAACATATACAAAGCCACAATCAATAAAAATTAAAATCTCTAACTCTATTACAGGCACAATACAAGCTAAATCTCGAAATTTAGGTACTCTTTTGGTGAAAACTACTAGCTATGCGCTCTATGTTTCATATGAAACTATTACAAACCAAAGATAAAACTTTGTATGAAAATATTTCCAATAACGTCATTATAAATGTACCAACCTAATCTACTTTCTTAAATCACTTATTATTTACTAATTCACAAGTTTTGTCGAAATACCCCGATATTTAATTATTTCTCATTTACGTTTCACGAACAAACCTAAATAGAGAATAATTCCAAAAAGAATCTTTATACATTATTTTCCATATATCACAAATTTTTGAACCACATTCTTTTCTAACTGTATGCCACTTGCATTATAATTATTTTATAACTATAATAGCCTTAACCAATGCCTACTTTATAGTAGGCACTGCCTTAACAGAAATGTACATTTTACAGGTGAACGAATTAATGTACAAATTAATGATATGTAAGAAATTTAGCTAATCCAACTAAAAATTAATTAAGCTAAAATGAATGAGGTATGCAAATAATTATAAAACATTTTAAAAAAATCCTATGAAATACTGATAATTAGCACCCCTCGTAACAAATTACAAGTATTATAAAAAATGATCCCTCCTTTGTGCAAATGCATTATTATGACACAAACAGCGACATTTTCTCTGTTTAAATAAACACTCACACCTAAGAAACTACACAAATGCCGAAAAGGCATGTCAGGTCGATGTTTAAATTTAATTTATTAGCAGTGACTATTTTGCTGTCGTATTAATAATGTGTACTTGTTAGTACTTGCGATAAATTTTGCAAATAGTGCCTAATTTGACTGTACTTCGATTTATAGTTGGAAGAGGATAAAATTAAGAATATGACAAAACTACATTGAGTCGACACTGTTGTGACTTGTTGCCCTGCTAGATGACCTTAATTCTTCTTTCTTAAAAATGGCATAGCCGTGTTTGACCAACTCTTGCGCTATGTCAACGTCCATGTCGTTGTTGAAGTCGTAAAGATCCACTCCTGGAACAGGGGACCCTTCCCGTTTTGCTCGAGTTTTTTCTCGAGTCGCGCAGCCGTTGAGCCTGGCTGTGAGTTTCTTCCATTGGGCTACATATGTCCATTCCTCGAATTTATCAACGGCATCTACAGGCCAAGTATCACTGTTGTCAGTAGGTGCTGGAATAAAATCAATTAGCGCATTTTAGGAGTATACGAGATATATAAAAATACTGAACAGGTAAATACTAGGCCAAATTAAATAGATATATGAAAATTAAATTTCAAGTTATATGCAAGATAAAGGAGAAAAATTAATAATCCTTATTTTTTACGTATAGTTTCTTTGCTCAAGTTTTGATTAACAATTAATTCATATTTTATAAACCATTGAATTGGACACTTTTTGGTACTAAAACTATATTAACTCATTACATTATACTCCTATTTTCACTCTAATTTTTTATTTCATTATGTAATAACCTCTTTGCAAGAAAGCATAATTTTTAAAACGTGTTGTTATTTATAAAAGAACTTACTTTGCATGAGAAATTGTTCTTAAAATGCAAAAAAAGAAATCTACTGTAAATACTTTTAACTATGTCTATATTAGGCAAATAAATTTAGTGATAAGTTTTTTATTAGTGAAAAAAAACATGTTTCCTAAAAAGGCAGTGTAAGTTTTTAAGTGCCAGTTTGAAAATTGCTGGACATTAATGTTGCAATTGTAAACTTTCCATGGCCATTATTGACAAAAAAAAGTTATCATTGAATTATCAAACAAATTCTAACATAATAAAATCATAAACTGGTGCTGTGGTGGATCACCTAATGATGAAAGCGTTCAACATTATGTTTTAATTTCTTAACTTACCAACTCTAGCCAAATAACACTCGATGGCCTGGAAATGAAGCCTCAAAAAGTCTGTCCGCAACTCGCAGATATCCTTTCCCTTCACTTTATCAGTATCCCCGTAATCCACATAGTACAGTTCCACAATTTTCTCTCCGTCATCATCTTGCTCTATTTTTAAAATCTCAGCCCTATACCATTTGCTGTCATATTGAAAAGCCGCAGCCACCAAGTCTCCTTTGTCAATCGTTTGTAATTGGTGGTTTTCCCGATTTTCCACCTTACTGTAATATTCCGTCATTTCATCCACTAATTGATCAAGTTGTGTCGCTTTTGGGCCTACGATTTGCAGCCAGAAATGTGAAGGATCTACCATTGCAGAGACATAGACTTCGAATGGTGTCTCAGGTTGACCTAAAATATTTAGATTTTCATTATAGAATGTCAAAAAAGACATTCAATAAAAATGCATCTTAATTAATTCAATTTATAAATTCCACGATTAAGCACTTTAATTACTTAAACTGAAACTGTTTGAATGTACATACCAGGCACAGGTGACATCCGCTCACATTTAGGACTCAATAAAACAGGACTAGGAGTCGTTGCTTTTATAGGCATTCTTGGCTCCCGTTTAGACAAAACCTCATCTTGTTTCATCTTTGACTCTACAGCACGCTGCACGATGTCCTCAATCAGAGACTTAGCCAGATTAATTTGGTCCATAGTGCCTTTAATGACTACTTTCCTCTCCGACTCATTCCTTTCACCTTCCATAACTTTAACTTTAGCCCCGGTTGTGTTTGTAATGTCCATGATGTTTTCACCGCATCGTCCAATAATACGAGCTATGCTTACAGCAGGAACAAACATATCATAACTTTCCATGACTGGTTGCTTGCTTATATACTCGATTATCAGATTTTCAGCGATTCCAACACCCTCCTGCGTACCCCGGACGACACAAATCCTTTGGTCATCGCCCGTTATCAGATCCTTGAAGTTTATTTTCGTGTTTGATTGCTCTTGGATAGACTTGATGTTTCTGCCATTTCGACCAATCAATTCTCGCACCATATGTCTAGGAACTTTAACTTGAATGACTTTATGGTTGGATTGTTTTGGAAGTGTACTTGTGTAATCGTCGTCTTCATCATTTTTAAATAGGAGGTACAATAAGTATCCCGTTACCCCACATAACGAGACTCCTAAGACAACTGTGAGGGATTTTGTTCCAAAAAAAGACCTACAAAAGTTTTTATGAAGTTCATTTATACCAGAAAGAATATAATATGTGTTAATCATGGTATACATTGGACACATTTTTAAAACATCAAGTGTGCAATGTCAAAAATATTCAGTTGGTCTGACTCCTGTACTAAATCTGTCTTATCATATCTAGAACATCTATTATATGGTCTTTAACCACTTAATGCACAATATTTTTATTAGTTAGGGGTAAAAAAAAATCAATTTTTTTTTCTGCAGAAACTGATAATTTATATCACTGTTATCAAGTTTATGCTGAAAAAAATGCATTAAAAGTTTAATTCTGTGTGATATATCTTGAAACACGGCACAACACAAAGTCCAACATTGCATTCACCGCACCAATACCTCGTCTCTATTTTAATTTTTTTTCCACTCGTGTCCTTTTTTGAACAACATACCGCGCAGTTTCTGTACGGAACAGCCTTCTTTTCTGTCGGGGGTATAAAATCGGGAAAATGTCTTTCCGTTAATCGTAATGGTCCGGGGTGCTTTGGTCGCCCAAAACATCCTCTTTTCTGGTTTTCTAATTATTCCTTGCATAATATTGATACATAAAAAAATTTGTATCTCATCTATTGTTATTGGCGACAAAAGGTCGGAAGATTTTCTCGGCTCTTGTTCTGCATAACGGTTAGATTCGGAGACCAATAAATTTACTAGATCGCTATCAAAAATTAATTGAAAGTAATCCAAGACTTCAAAATTATATATACGGAGTTGTAATATTTGAACTAACAGAATATGTTGTGTCCGTGATGTTCACGGAGCTGCACAATTCTGCAAGTATATGCCGCCCGTGCATGTCACGGAGCTGTGCATTAAGCGGTTAAAATATATGAGAAAGTTGAGTGGCGACCACTCCATATAGCTTTATTCTACAGTTCAAATCAAGGATACCCAATCTTCTTCAAGGTAAAGAATACTAAGTCCTTAACATAGTTTTAGAAATTGAAGGTATTTTTTGACATTAATGCCCTATTTTTTGAAACGATATCCTTTCGATAGGTATGGAACCAATCAACTGTCAGAATACAGTTTCGTTTCCATGGTATCTTTTAAAATAGCTGTAGCTCATTGGTTTAATAACTATGGAAAGGATATCTAACGTTTCAGAAACCGGAAGTAAGTCTATTGTGTTAAAATTAATAATATTTTGTATTTTCGGCTGTGCTGTAAAATTTCACTAAGTGGACTTGATGCTGTATGTTTCTGACCCTTGAGTATACATTCATGTAAGATAAACTAAAAATGTACTGAACAATAGGAGTGAATATATCCATAATTGAAAGTAGGTTCAAGAAAAGTGCAGATTAAATAAGTAATAGGACAAGTCATGATGAAGTTGGACTAAGTAGAACATCTCATTTTGTATCGAAAAATTAAAATACGTAACAGGTTAATTAAAAGATAAAGGAGAACAGCTCATTACTAATAAACTTCCCTAAGGAAATCTGGTTTATACCTTATATACCCTCAGATATATGTTTGTTTTAAAACATATAACCCTTTGAAAAAATTTTAAAATAATTAAAACAAATTAAATATAACTAAAGTGGTCACTTTTCTGCCACATTGAATCATATAATCTTTGAATGACCGTTAAATAAAGTTCATACTGATGTTTTAATTACGGATTTGATTGATTTCTAAGTGACTTTTCCTACGGATATTGATTCATTGCTGGCAAAAAACAATCTTTGATACAATTATCAAATACCTTGAAGCGGCAGATTAAAAATATAATATTCTAGTCTAGTATAATAGTGTAGTAGTAGTATAGGTAATACTGTAGGAATAGTTTGATATAGGCATTTTTTGTAACATTTTGTTAATAGACATGTTTAATTTATTGTATGGCTATATGGCCTTAAGAATAAAAAAGAAAAAAACTAATGTACGTTCTATTGCATTTTTTCCCCTAATTTAAACAAGGCCTACTAATGCTATTTCATAGAATAATATAGGCCGCTAAGGGCTAACGATGAAATGGGATATATTTATAGATTCCATTTTTCACGGAGAATCCATTGACAATATTTTAAAAAATAGCATCCAGTCACATCATTTAAAATAATTTCTTCAATAAAGGCACATTAAAAACAAAATACTTATATATTTTAAGTTAAGTTTAATAACATGTGTTCCGATTATCCACAAGGACAGTGTTAATATTGGACCATTAAAAACAGCTTCAAGTTCAGGGTTCAAAAACCGTTCTAAAACAATTTAGTGCGAGGTAAAATAGATTTGCTATTTTGTAACATCTATTTTTATACATTTCCTCACATAAGCATTGAGGTTATGTAATTGAAAAATTTAAATCTATTTACCAAGTGCTTACCTCATTTCTGACGGAAATTTTGTTAGCCCCAACTAGAAAACCGGGTAAAGAATTCGCACCATTAAGTAAAATCGCAAATATTCTGTTATTTTTTGTCTAAATAGATTAGAACAGAAAAACTATTTTTGCAGGTGTCTTTTAAATTCGAACTTGCTTGTGGCGACATCTGTAGCCAGTCACTCAAAGTAAGATCAATACATTTAAATACGGAATTCGATTATACCTGGAAATTTAATAAATGAAATACGATTGCTTATTTTAAAATAATATTTTTATTGTTTCAAACTTTATAATGTAAGACTAAATTTAATAAACGTTCACTCAAGGTGTCATTATAATAAAGAAACTAATCCAAAAACGAAAAAATAATTATGTATAATACATATGTGTTACAATAATATATAGGATAACAGGAAACACTAAGCAGTTTTCATGTTAATTTTTTATCAATATTTAAAGAACATAATTGTAAAGCAATAGTAATAATTATAATCGGGCAAGTACCACACTATCATAAACTAATCAAGAATTATTTATAAATCGTTATCGCTTATCAAACAAAGTAAATTATGCACAATTAAGAAAAACGATTGTTTCTTTACTTCGTTTTCAAGGTATTCTTATACAATACGTATAGGAACAATTATTGTGCAAGTTTTAATCAAATACCGGACTACTTTTTTACATGTCTACCATTTCTGATTTTGTACATTTTCTACAAGTACTTAACAATTATTTGACAATAAGAATCTAGACACTATTTCATCGTGTATTCAAGCAAAACCAATGGAAATTTACACACAATATCAATCATTTTAATAATTTAGGGGATTTGTAACTTTAAAACGACAAGCTTTTGATTTTACAAATTTCAGCTTAGAAGTTAACAAATGAAATGTTTATGACTGAAAATATTTCGGCATTTATTATTTTGAATTAATTGCACCTAAAAATTGCAAATGTGCTAGTTTTATTTTATTAGGAAGCACAGATAAGAGGAAATTTATTTACAACAATCCGGAGCGCGGATATATCTGTACAAATTGTGGGAAACTATTTTATGAAATGGGAAAATAGTAAAACTTTGTTTCATACACTAATTGAGCATGTTTTACTATTTTCAAACTAGAAAATTATTATTGAACGAAAGCGGTTGTGTATTAACAACTCTGCAATAACAATTATTCGTTGATTAACAAGTACTGAAAAATGTAAATAAAAACCAAGGAAATAAATAATTGATTATATATTTAAATGAAAATATAATAATTACAAAAAATAAGGCTAATAAACAAAATCTGAATAATATTAATTAATAATTAAGGAAGAATGAAATATATAATATAAAGTGGTTTTGCAAAATTTTTGCTACGGTTTATGATGGGCGTTTCAAACCATGGCAGTTTAGTACGTTTTGAAATTTTTGTTTACTTTTTTCTTTGAGCCAATTGCGAATAAGCTTAGTTTTATGTTTAGTCGAGTTAATCTCTTCTTATAAACGTTCGGCCCCTGCAAATTTCAAAAATAAATATTATTTTATATGTATGCATTTAAAAATTTATTTTATAGTTGTTTGGAAACCGTGTAAAGTAATTGACAATAGAAAAGAACGGTACTTACGTGATAGTTTTCTTGTCAGTTGATTTATTCTCTGGCCTTGCCCGATTGAGTACTTTGAGGAACTCTGATGTCTTTGCTCTCATCCTACTGTGAATGTACGCCTTAGAACACTTAATGTGATAGTGCAAATAGTGTCGGAACATGTGGATAAGATTAATAGTGTTATCCCTCGTGTTTTTCGCTGTGTGTCTCGGGAATAAAACAAATGTCACGTAACCAACATTGTTGTCCACTTTGGCGTCGGTGTCTTGCAACTCTCTCGGAGGCTCCCTGTGGCTGAATAATACTGGCGGGGCTGTGTGCGAAGCTCGGAGGCCTTCCTTTAACTCTTGCATGAAAACCTTGCCGATTATCACATCGTCTTCATCGCGGAATCGTGTTGAGAAGACCACGGTGACGCGGTCCGCCTTCGCTTCAACATATAAAGTTTCATCGTCCCTATAGTGAATAACAGCCCGTTTTTGCCCTTCGTTGCCCTGCTCCTGGAAGTCAAAGTATTTTTCAAAGACGGAGGCGAAGCAGTTGCGCTTCAAAAGACCGATCTTCTTAACGACTTCCGGCCAGTTCTGCGGAATGTTTTCCAGGTCGATGAGCACGGAAACATTGTAGCCTTCCTCTGGTTGGCTCAACAAGGGTCCGTATATTCTCTTCAGCAAGTCGTCAGCACCATGTTCTTGAAGTTCTTTGTAAAACTTAAGTGAAATACTAATCTGTTTGCAAAAAACAATATTGTTAAAATGTGCGGTTTCCGGGTAGTGTTGGGACTTACTCTAATTTTACTTTTGTCGCCGTTTAAATTCGAAATGTGGTATAAAACTCCGTCAAAATCAGCTACAGTTACATCTATTGACTCATTTTTAACACTGAAATAGATGGGTGTAAATTAGTAAAGTTGAAAATACATTTTTAACATATATTTAATACACAATACGTCTAGTTAATGTAGTAAGGAAACCATTATGTAGAGGAAAGTGTTTAGTGTTTATCTTACGAATAAGTTTTAATAGGTCATAAATTTATGTAATGTGATATGAATGATAAGCTTATAATAAACTGTATTAGCTACGTGTGGTACTTTTGATAACAAATTGAACTTTGAATTAAATTGTTAGAAGTTTTCTATTTTATTAATTGTAAGCTAATGAAATGATTCCAATTATGATTAATGTAATGTCCCCTTACTTTTATTATTTTTTAAATACAGAGAAAAGGTTAATGTAATTTAAGTTTTTTGAGTAAATACATAAAAAAATCAATATGTGTATGCCTGTAATGTATGTATGTGTATATGTAATATAGAGGAAACTTTAGTATATCCTCGTTATAGACCTAGTGCTTCGACTTCCTCTATTTTAAACTGCAAATCATAACCTATAGAGTTGATTAGTCGTTAAACAAATTGCATTTTTCAAATGATTTTTTTATGAGTATTATTTTGCTTTGTATTTCCGGCTTGCCGTTTTTTTATAACTATTTATAATTTCAATATCTATATATACAGGTTTCACCTATGAGTAGTTTATAGAGGCATTGTTGGATTGAAGTAGGCATGGGTCAAGGCATAAGAAACTTAACCAAATAGGGTTAAATTGCTCATGTCACCAAAAGTGAGTCACATAAATGACCCAAGACGGTTTTAGGAAGGCCCGAAGTGGACAATAGGCGTGGAAAGAGGAGGAAAACGTTGTTTCTTCGGTCGGGACAGGAAATAACATAGAAAATTGATAAGAGAGCCGATCCTTAAAAACCGGGGCAGTGCGAGAAAAACAATATTTCCGCGAAAACTCACCTGGCTTGTGCATTTTTTATTTTTAACGTTAAAGTCTCTTCAACTACCCTATTGTTTATTTCTAATAAAATCATTTTCACTCAACTTGGACACGATTTTTTAACGAATTTTGACATTAAACTTAGAATTGACTGTCATCAACTCAGGGAGGAGATCATGATGTCACTGTCGGCAATGCAGAGTCCCACTAGGCTCGCTTGTTTGATCGGTTCGTCGCCGAGGAACTAAGCGGGAGGTGGCACGACACGCGGCATTTTTAAACATGCTTGCTGTTTATTGCGAATGCAGTACATTTGAAGCATAGAGAGTTATGCTGATTTGTTAATCTTGTGTACACAGTATTTTATTGATATAATAATGTCGTTATCTGGAGTTTTATTTACATACTTTTTGCATGTATTTACCGTTTGAATCTGAAATATTATAAAACTGTCATCTTGTTGACTTAAAAAGATGGCTGATTGAATCTTTTTTTTATTTGCCACATTCTGCGGTTTCTTGCATGTGTATACCTTATCTTTTGTTATCTTATTCATGTGATGAAACAGACTATTTAAGTAAGGACGTATATAATTTTTATCCAAATTCTTTACTCTCGAAATAAATTATTTTTGATAAGATGAGCGATGCGAAAACTGTTGATAACGCAGTATTTGGTGTGATGTAGTTAATAATTTGAAAAACTTTATATCAGCAATCAATCAGCGTTATTCTTTTGATTTCGAAATGTTGCCAGGTAAAATCATGATCTTTTATACTGCGTGTCCACATACTGTATTCCCACATTATCGTACCTATACTTGATACCAGGCCAGGAATTTAGAGATAACTAAAAACGTAACGCTGCGTTGGCCGGCGCGAGCGCCCGATTTGACCTTTTGCCGCTAGTTTTTGAAAAAGGTGCAGGCGTCTCATGCGCTTTGCTCATTTATTTTAAAAATCATGCACGTACCTACGCATTAATGGGATTTGCCTGGATATTCATGTTTCTCGGGAACACGCGGGGGTCAAAATAGCATTTTTGGCCGGTTTCCAGCATAGAGGATTATCAAAAAATCGTCATCTTCTGCGTCATGGGGTTTGGCAAAGTGCGTTTGAACTAGAACTCGGCCAAGAACGAGCCCCCAAAGTGTCATAGACAATAATGTCGGTTCCAATTTTATGTAAAGAATATGAAATAGAGTCCGCTCGTCTCGAATAAATAAAGATAAGTACATAATAAATACTATAATGATAACATATCATAGAAATCTATGTACTTACATATTTATCTCAGAAATTAGTACTACATATACACGCTTAGGTTTATATTTGTTTTGATTTTTTATTATTAAAGCTGGGTTTGTTATGATTTTTTTTTATTAAAAGTGATTTAAAAATCAAGCAACATATAGTTTTGCATAGAATCTAACAAACAGTCTCTGCCAAATATTCAACCTTGATGGAACAAGAATTTTTGCCTGTCCGCATGCCTAATAAGTAATGATAATGACTAGAAAAAATGACCGCGACTTGGATAACAAATTTTAAATGTGTGTATGTGGTTTAGGAAGTCCGACAAACGAAATTAAATGTCATCCGGAAGTGGCAATGTACAATCTACCTACACATGCATGCAGGTAATATATAATTTTAATTTAAAAAAAAAGGACAAACGATTTTCATTAACCATATTAATTCATAAACACTAATCTTAGAACATATCGAGTGGAAAACAAAAATTACAATAACAATTATTACCGAACGTAATATTTGAATGACCCCTAAATAAGTACATATACACTTTTTCTTGTTTTAAAATTCTCTTTATACGTTGCTTATTTCATAAAATAATATCAAAATATTTTTTTAATTATAAAGGCCCATCTAAAAGTGAAATCGATGATATCCACGCAATGAGCTTACCTTTTCGCGGTCTTCTAGTCCCAGCCTACATTGATCTAAATACAAAACCGGGCCGAGTCTGTGGCCAATCATCAGTCCAATCGCGAGTCGGGCAGAGGAACCGCGACGTGAGTTGAGGTGAACCTTTTTGTGTTTACATACAATGAATCTTTGTCTTTAAGTGCGACTTTGCGAATACACTAAAAGGTCTTAACTACAGCGCGCCCTCGAGTTCCGCCCTTTGAATTTTGGCAAAGAAGCTCTTCTTCCTGGGTCACCTGTTCGAATTTACGAAACATACTCAACCTGGCTACTGAAATAAGATACAGGATTGGAATGAGATATTTGCTCAAAAAGTTCATCATCCACACGTCTTCGGACCACTTCTCAGAAGAAACGGTCTACATTTAGATGCCCCAAAAACTTTCAGTTATCCCCCATTATTTTTAGTTACCATTTAGGTGGCGATCAGCTTAAGTTCCTTTTGTTGTTACCGCCTCCACAAATATATTATTTCCATATCTAAGATATAAGAGGATTTTCCAAATTTGTGATATTTTTCTACTACTGGTGTGGAGTGATTGGATTGACTGGAACTCTATCTGCAAGGCTAATGCATAACACTGACGAATTTTGAGTAAAGAGAGAGCAGAAGAAGACTTCCCCGAAGCCTTCTTCTCAATTTTGCCGCAAACCACAAACTAATCAGCAAAAATTAAGTCCAGGTTTAAGGTTGCTTGCTTAGGTTGCGCGAGGGATATAGAAGAGGAGGAAAAAGAAACTCTTGAAACTTGTGAATTGCCCACGGTTTTAAAACAACCAGCCAAGATCATGTCTTCCACGTCCCTGATGAAGATGGATACAAAGGAAAATGATTGCAAAGGTACCATTATAAAATTAATTATGTACCTAATTTTAACTCTCTAGTTTAGCCTTAGTCATGAAGTAATAAATAGTATATAATAAACCCACTTTCCTACGTATGTAATTTCAAAATAATTGCTCTTTGGCAATGGATGTGTAACAATGATATCATCATGTGCATTATTTCGGATTTTTGGGACGCATCATTCCTGCTTATTAACTATGGGTTTTTCGTTTATTTTGGGTTTACCGTGGATTTAAAGAGATATACTTGTATGTTAGTCAATTTGTTTACAATCCATTTACATCCAGACTAAACTTTTGCGTTATCACTGCTTTCGTAGGAGACACTGCCCTTGAGACGCATGTTAACACAAAAATAGTGTCACGCATCCATTTTATCAAGAATTTATTCTGACATACACATATGGCCTTTGTCCGATTATATCCGGGGTCGAGACCCCTAAGTATCCTATACATTTGTCCTATTTTTATGATATTTTTAAAATTTGGATCCAGACAATTATACTTTTCCCTGTCACATACAATTGTTGCAATCAAATATTTATGAAATTTAGATTCGCTTACCCGATTATTTCTTTTGTATTTTATTATGTATAGACACGTGCAATCCGAATAGAAGCACCTGTGAAAAATTCAATATGCTTATTTCCTCTATTTCCACAAAATCTTTCCTGGATTTATTTTTTTAGGTCAGGAATTCCTTACATGGTTATTTGTCCAACATGTATCTATCTATGATTATCTGTTTATTGATTTAACTATTTCAGAATTCTATCTTGTATTTACATCGCGCAAAGGTTGTAAAGTTTACTTTAAATCCGGAAACATTCAAACAGCTTTCTAAAGAGTCGACATCCAGAGGTTGTTCACTCCTTTCAAGACTCGGAAACCGTTTGTTATTCCATAAGGTCTAGAAAGGCAAATTTGTTGGTATCCAAAAATAGCGAGTTGTTTCCTTGCCAAAGCTCGGGAGTCTCAGCAGATTGGTTAAGAGCAAGCAAAAGGCATCCTGTGAGCGTCATAGGTCCAAAGTCCTCAGCTAAAACCTAAAATTTTATGGTTACCGAGCCAAATGTTCCCCCTTTTTTACTGATTTTGGCGAATTTAGCATTTCATGAATTCTATTTACGTTGACTCACTCTAAATAAGAAAGAACACTGTAATATAATTTGAACAAGCTGGCCAAACCGTAAAATGTTGCAGATAATTTATTGTTGTTGTTTACCCATCAGGGGTTTCAAAATATTTAGGAACATCATTTACGAAAGATTTGATAAAAAGTAAACACTTAGAAAATCACGCACAATTCAGTTTTTTTATATATACATATTACGATCGTTTAGTATTGTTTGCGTGTATAAGACAAGAAATAGATCCACGTGATAAACAAATTAAGTAAGTGATATACGTAAACGCCCAGCATGCCAAAAAAACCAATTTAATGTGAATGTATTATTTTTGGAAAATCGAATTAAACCTCACTATCAAAAATCAATTCACATCCAAACACAATTTTGCTAAGAAAATGCAGCTAATTAATCATTATTGCTCAAAAATTAACGTTAATCCATTTGCATATTTTAAAGCAGAGATTTTCTTTCCCGCCAATTGATGACGTGCGCTCTAAAGGAGATCCTAAGCACCTTCAAACACCCTCAAGAACTCCTCCAAATGCATCATAGAGCAAAGTCCCCGTCTAAAACTGTCTGGCAAAATCATACGAGCCAAATTGTCGGCAGCAACTAATAAATGAATTATTCATAATGTAGCATTCAAATGCCTCTCAAGCCAATTTTCCTAATGGATATGCTTCACGTGTAAAGGATTAGATCATTAGAAATAGAAGTATTCCTTTAATGTCACATTTAGGCACAAATAGATTTCCTACTTTAATCAAATTCCATTAACTAGACTCGCATATGTACAGGGTGCTCAAATAAATCATGTTTATAAAAAATTCAAAATTCATAGCGCCTCTTTAAAATAGCACACATTAGTAATGTCTAATGTCAGTGTTTATACATTTTTTAGTCGGCGCGACAGGAAAGGATATTGGGTTGCATAAGCATCATTCTAGATTTCCTTGCTTGTAACCACTTCGTCAATATTACACTAGATGGCGTA
>JAWQRP010000576.1:0-26012 GCA_033557875.1 Quadriops clusia
ACGTCAAGAGGATATTGTTAGGGTTAAATTAGGCATGAGTTATCACTATCCCACTCTTAATTTTCAAATTAAAAACTCGAGATGTAATGAGTGTGTGTGTCTCAGAGTGGTTTTGTAACAACTGTTGCCTAATTTAACCCTAACAATATCCTCTTGACGTGCTGCGTCTGAAGATGACCCGGGAGGGTTGAAACCGGTCGCCTAAATACAATATTATAACAAGGAAACAACATCTTTATTCATTGATATACCTCACCTTATTGGGACATTCACGACTAAAGTAGTATAATTAGTTGCATAAGTTTAAGATAGTTTACTTTTAATAAGGAATAGGTGAACATTTAACCCTTTCCAATCTTATTCTTGTGCCAACTTCATATTCCCCAACTCTTATTTATTTTTTACAAAAAATGGCTTGGTATTTGTAATTAACCTACAGTTTTAAATAAGCAAAACATAATTATGGCCTGCCGATAAAAATTCGCACATGTGGTACTAGCCTAATGTGGAACGAGTACCCCAAGAGCGCCTGAATGTAATAAAAGTTAGTTTTGATAGGTAAAATTTATTAATACTTTCAGTGTTCGGGTAGTTTCTGGATTGTTGAATAGTTTCGTTACTGAATTTTAAACTATTCGTTTTTCTTTTGCTGCATCAAAAACTGGAGAATCATTTGTTCGAAAATTATTTTTTCTTTATAAATGTTCAAATAATAATAATTAAAAGAAAACTATTCAATTTCCTCTATTTCAGATAAATCGGACTCGGAGTCGTGAGAATCCGACTCATCCTCAGAATCATTAATGTCGATAATTAATTGTTCCACTACATTTTCAATGATTGGCTCTCTCTTGCCCTAAATTCTTCTTCCCACTTTTTAGAGTGGTCGAACTTCTTCTGCCATTCCCGGGTATAATTTTCAAAAAAATGCTTCGCAAATTTTTTTCACATCTAATAGCTTAAATGAAATGTTTCTTTCTCCGACGTAGTCCTTCATATCCTTCCACACTAATTCTATTGGATTAAGATCCGGATGGTAGGGGGGCAGTCTTAAAATGGTATGCTTATATTCTTGTGCCATTTCATCAACTGCATAACGCACATTTTGTGGTTTATGCAGCTGAACAAGATGGAGCAAATCCACCTTAAGCATCGAGGGGTCACATGGAATGTTTTTATTCCTCAGCCACTCTATCGTTGCTCCTTTTTTTGAAGTGATGGTTGGGGCTTTATCCACTTGCACATTGTGGTCCGGAGCGTTATCAATAACAATAACGCTCCGCTCGGGCAAGTTTGGTAGTAACTGTTCTTTGAATCATTTCGAAAAATTTGTAAAATTCATGTCGTCGTGGTAATCTCCCGATTTTGTCCCTGATTTAAAAATCAAGAAAGCCCTGGATACGAAGCCATTTTCACCTCCCGCATGGACAATCACTAAACGTTCTCCTCTTGAACTGGGCTCGTGATACCCCATAAACTTAATCACGTTTGCAACAATTTCGCGACTTTGCATGCGTCCCCTCACTTTAATTGAGAATTCCATTAGAAAATATAAACAAATTCAAAAGTAACGAAACTTCAGTGAAAACTAATTTTGAATGGTTTCTAAGAGAAGCTTATATAGTTGCATTCGTAAAACAACATACAAAGCTATAAACATCTTACAATAAACTGTAAAAATCAGGGATAAATGCTTTCTAAAGTAAGTAGAATAAGTGATCACCCATGCATTTGCTAACAATATCCATTTATAATCAATAGATCTAGTTACACAATATAGTAAATGTGGGTTTTATTGCACATTCTAAATCAATGACATTCTAAATGCCGTTTATGTAGGGTTTAAAAAAGTGATTTACCGATATGCCTAAATACTGAATAGCATGCTAATAAATACACTTTGCATCTTCAATTTCCCTTGTCTATTGTTAACATAACTAATTGCAGCAATACAGCTACATTCTATTCAATAACCAGGTAAGAGACATATCATTCTTTATCTACACATTTACTTAGAGCCGCTTTCACAATCCTTAAGTACACAAAGAGAAAATGTTTATTGGATGTAATAAATAACACTGGTCAACAGTGATTTTTTTGCCCTTGATATGACAATGGTTCTAGGGCCATTTTACACTGGGAATTATGAAACTATCATTGGTTTTGTAAGATTGGCTCTCTCAAAACTACCATTTACAATCTACGGTATAACAACGACTTCTATAAATACTCCAATAACATCAAAACGAGAGCCAATCTGGTAGAACGATGACTATATTCGGAAAATGTACATATTTTGCCATAAAAAACTGCAAAGATAACAAGGGCAATAAATTTTTTTCCGTATTTTGTTGAGCGGTGTAATGCAATAACTGTCTTTAAATAGTATCCTATAAAATATTTATTATGTACTGCATGTTAAGAGAATTAAATAAACTGCAACAAATTGCAACTCCTTTTTACATGCGAATGAAACCCTACTGCATCGCGTTAAAGAACGGCTTTGCGTAACGGAGCAAAGCACGATCTATCCGGGCTGGTGATCGGTTGAGAAATGTCTCGCTCCGCCCAGAATTAGAGCCCTGCGCAAGAGTGGACTCAATTCCGTCTGCCAGGAAGATTCGGTTGAGCAGTAGGTGAGTGTTTGCTCTCAATATATTTTAATCTCAAGGATTACGGTACCCACGTTTTTGCCTCCTTTGGCTATGGTGAGGTTGTTATCTTTAATTTTTCGTCTGAGAGTGTAATTGTTTTTAATTCAGCAGTATTGTTTTTATTTTTATGGAAATTGAGTCTATTAATCAGGAAGTTTGCAAGTCCTGTTCTGGGTTGTTCTTTATTGTGGATATCTGTGGTGTGCACGATGTCATCGAGTTCTATGGACAGTTTAGTGGAGATTTCATGAATGTCATGAAATTAGAGAAACACGCAATATTCAAAGAAATCAATAATCTGTTATAATTTATTTACGTCCGTACATTTTAAACTGTTATATTGGTCCATTTTCTACATTTTAGTTTCGTGAAAACTGACTGAGAGGCTCTGTATCTAAATTTAAATAGAATGATTTACTCGAGCATGTCTCAACCCTGGACTACATGTATGTTTCTAAAGTATTGTTTCACCCATGTATATTTATTGTAGATTTAATGCATATAATGTAAGTTAATAAAATGTAATAATGCGTTTTAGAAGCCTGATGAAGCTGGATTGCCAGCGAAACCGGTAAATTATTTGAATAATAAAAAACTGTCAAGAAAGTACACCTGCCCTTTAATTTCAACTACTACCACATATATGTGCTAATAGTTTATTTCAATTTAGTACTATACTACTAAATTGAAATAAACTAAATATATCTTTTTAACTAACCAAAACTTATATGTGGTAAGGCTACAACAGGAGAGGATCGTATAGTGAAAATGTTACAAAGAAAAGAACCTCCAATGTTTTTCTCATTTTATTCTCCATAAAAGTGGTTTTCTCATACTCAAAACATTTGATTGTACAGTAAATATGAATATAATATAATGAAACAGGGCAAATTGTATGCATATACGTCCACAGCGTACAAACGTACATTATCGATATAATGAGTCTTTTTGCATATACATGTCATATATTATGTAACAAACGGACAGAGATAGAGAGATTGAAAGATACAAAGAGAATGTAAGCGCAGATGAAAACGAATCGGAGCTTGTTGTTCACACGTTGCATTAGTTATTCATATTCATATGAATATGAATATATTCGTAATAATACTAATGGTGCTAAGTATTATGTACACGACAACACCCAAGAAACAGAAAGGCAATCAGCTGCCCGTCTGCAGACCGCATCGGATTCTTTTTTATTCGTTTTCCTTCTATAACTTCATATTTTATTTTAAATGATTTAACCGGCCAGGCCAAAAACTTAATGCCAAATTACATAGACATTATTAAAGGTGACGGAAAGAAGAGAACAATTTAAAGATGGGTGCCAATTTAAATACAGCTATTAAAAAACAGTCTATTTAAAGACAGCCTATTAAAAGACAGCCTATTAAAAGACAGTCTATTAAAACACAGCCTATTAAAAGACAGCGTATTTAAAAATAGATGCCAATTGAAAGATGGGTGCAGGAAGAAGAATGAAGAGAAATAAACGGTGCGGCGTGAACCTCGTGTAATGGAAATAGCGATGGCACTTTGGACTATAAATGTTGCGTACTTATTCAGGTACATAGCCCACAATAAACAAACTAGGTAATTAACTAAAAATTAAGTGGGTAATTTTACAAAATATTACATCATATCGATAGGTGCATACATAACAACATTATAATTTACAATTGACGAAATGAAACCGTCTAACGTTAACAGTAATGAAACAACGAAAGTTTAGTCCAAAGGACGTCCCATTAGCCCACAAGGCAATCACTCATGCTTTAAATCTAAAGACGTACTGCAATAAACAACCGCATATATATATATATTATGTAGTACGAAAGTTTGAAATTTCCAAATTTACTCTAAAACTTAAGCCTAGGTAAAAGAAACTGCTTGAAATATTGCACGACAAACACCTCAGTTATGGCACATTTCGTACAACTTCATTGTTTATACTTAGACGTGAATATAGATATAATGAGACAACAATTAAAAGGGAGATTGATGAGTTCCCTTTTGCACATAAGCACGGAGTTTTCTGCTCTCTACTATTGAGTGCCGCTCGGACACTTCGGTTAATTAATTTTCGTGAATTACCATCAGTCTTTGACAGCAACGTTTCGTTTCTTGCGCACAATTTGTAATGAACTAATCAAATAACGAATACTCTATTTATTTTTTCTTTCGATAGTAAAACAAAAAGTTGTGTAAATTCCTATCGAGAAAGGGAAGCTTTCCCTCATGTAGGATGAAACTAAATTGCTCGGGATTTTGTTTATAAAATTTGTAATAAACCTTGCAATTAAACTTGTAATTCAATACGGAATAAAGGTACAGCAAGCAAATGTAACAATCATTAGAATTTCATACGTTTAATGCATCTAGTGAGAGAGCAAACCTTACTTATCGACTATGTTAACTCTACATATACAATAAAATTTAAATTTAACATGACTTATGACACAATTCTCATTAATGTATATCATTAATTTAATGTATAATATAAACAGCACTGCACTTGGAAAACGTATTGCAAAAAACCGCTAAAACGTAATGGTCCTACAATGTAAAAAGGACTTGTTTGAAATATTCGATAAACTTGGATTAACCCGAAACTTCCACCTATCGGATTTGGCTTGGTTGAATAAAGAGGAACATGTGCATTTGTGTCCATTCGAGTGTTTAGGCCAAATTACTTCACCTATAAAGTCAGTTCACAGAACGACTTTTAAAACACAGTAGCAATTAATTTAACCACTTTGTTATACCTTATACGACTACGAATTCACTAAAAAGGAGAACTATACTCTAACATGAAGTGAATAATTTACTTTAAATTCGATAATTTCAGCAAGTACAGTTATAAGCGAGTTTTGGGGTGTACACCGTCTTTGTACGATTGTGGTTTTCTTGGTTTTTTTTATTATTATTGTATTAGGAAACATATCGACCTACATACTTACAATAGTTAACCACGATATTGTTTATTATCATTAATAGTTGTTGAATAATATCTAGGGCTTAATAGAAAGAAAAGGACTAGAGGATAATTACGAGAAACCTCGGAGTGGAATTCTACGTTTAAATTACATGTCACAGAAAGCAACAAACTTATTTACAAAGTCCGCACTGTAAGGCTAAATGTGGTGTTACTACTGTGTTTGGCTGTACAACCCCATTTTACGAGAAAAATTATATAACCAACTAGAGTTGATAGACATACGAATAAACCGAGGAAACGTGAAAATTAGACAATATACATCATCGGTGAAATACACGTCACTTTAATATATGTATACCTATATTTAAATATTTATATATTTATAATTGAATATTTTCACTTAGTTGTAAGAGAAAAGAGAGCTAGAAACACTTTAACAGTATCTTCAAATGATTAAAACAGACGATCAGCTTTTTTATTTAATATTTAGTAGTAGTAGAAATATGTTAAAAATTGTTGAATTTCATTGGCCCGTCAGAGGAGCGACCCCCACAATATAGGTTCCCGATCTTCTTCCCTCCTGCTTCCTCGAAGACAAGCCAAACAAATCGTATCACTCTTACTAAGGTAGTATTAATATTTATTTTATTTATTTAAAGCAGCTTGCAAAGTGCTTTTTAGGGGTGACTTATTAGTGCCAATTTCCCGGATTTTCCCTCGGATTTTTCATCAGATTTTTTCTTAGATCATTTCCCTCGGAATTGTTTCCGTAAATATCGCAGGAAATTCGCACGAACGAGACGCACCTCGACACTTTTACATTCATATATATTTTAATATTATATAATAATACCTTTATATCACCTAATACTTTTTATACAATTTTAACAAATTTAAAACACCTCTCTTATGTTCGCAATAGGAGAAAAGTTGTTAATGCCGAGTAAACTTCTTTATTTGATTTTGATATGCAATAAGTTCGTTATGCTTTTTCTTTTTTCGGTTTCTTTACTTTTTGGTATTATCAAATTTTGGTTTTATCAGATTTTGGTTTTATCTGATTTTGGTTTTATCTGATTTTGGTTTTATCAGATTTTGGTTTTATCAGATTTTGGTTTTATCAAATTTTGGTACTATCAGTTTTTGGTATTATCAGATTTTGGAATTACAATCAGATTTTGGTATTACCAGATGTATATGTGTGGTACTACTAGTGTTGTGTTAGTTTTAATGGCAAAAAGTAATCTCCGAGGAAAATTCGAAAAGAAATGTATTTTCCCTTGAGTTTCGAGAGGTGTTTTCTCTTTCTCCATTTCCTAGCTAACTTGTGTCTATCTAGTAAAATGCCTAGAAGAGAGGAATATCAAAAAACGTAATTCCTTCCAACAAAGGTGTACACGCAGTTGCTGCCACGAAGGCCCCTTCAGTTTGAATCGTTTTGCTTTTTAAAAATTCTGTTGTTATAATTGTGTTTTGATTTAAATGAATATTGGCATATTCTTTTTTCACCAAATGAAATGTTTTATATCCTTACGGAATGATTTTTTTCCCTACAGAATGATTTGTTTCCTTACGGTATGGGTTGTTTCTTTACAGAATAACTTGTTTCAATATAGAATTAATTATTTTCTCAAAGAATTATTTTCTCAAAGAATTGTTTTCTCAAAGAATTGTTTTCTCAAAGAATTGTTTTCTCAAAGAATTGTTTTCCCAAAGAATTGTTTTCTGAAAGAATTGTTTTCTCAAAGAATTGTTTTCTTAGAGAATTGCTTTTTAGCAGAATTGTTTCCTTACAGAATGAGTTGATGCTATTTTACAGAATAAGTTATTTCGTTACAGAATAAGTTGTTTCGTTACAGAATTGATTCTTTAGAGAGTGAGTAGTTTCCTTACGGAATGAAGGGTTGCGCAGTTTCGCGGCAACACTGTCGCTTCTTAGCTACGACGTTTCTTAGCTGAGGTTGATGAGGGGCGTGTTGGTGCGAAGTCTAGAGAGGGGTCGGTTGAGCCATCGTGGAAAGAAGTCGGCTGTGGCGATGGTCTAGACGGGGGCCCCTCGGGGGTGGCATGGGGGCCACGACTAGGGCAGTCGGTGGTCCGACTATTTGTGTGCACTGAAGCCGAACGCTGCGCCCCCGGTGCCCCCGCTGCGGTGGAAGTGCACGTTCTGCCACTTGTTGTCCCGTTTGTGCCACACCCGACTCTCCTCCGACTGATGCGTGTGGGCTTGGCCGTGTCTACGCAAACAAATCATATGTAGTTTATATAATATTTCATAATTAATGTGGTGTTCTTTCTTTCTTCTATATTATATATATTTTTTAAGGTTTTTTCTTAAAAGAGAAAACAAAGATATTCCTGTATAAATTTTTTTTTGGGTTTTATGCAATTTAAATTCTACACATCTTTATCAAAGATAAATTGAATATTACATCAAATAAAATAAATGATAATGGCAAAGAATATTTATATCACAAAATATGAGATTGTTTACTAATGTAGCGATGAATCATAAAGTCGTCCGATTCTTGCTAACGTACGTTCTTGCACAAGGCGCACACCTGTTGATGTGTGTTAGACAAAGACAACTATTCTACGCTCGTCTTTGATAAAAAAAGTGCGACCAATTTTCAAAAGAGCCACATTGCGAAGCTCGATCGAGAATTCGGAGCATCTAAAGCTCGGTTCACACATCATTTCGTCACAACACAATCGTGTTTCAACAATTTATGAAATAATAATAATGAAGCTGATAGTGATAGCGACAGCGACTGACTGACAATTATACGAATAATAAAAACGTTGGCCAAACAATAATAATGACTTTATTAATCTCCTACTTAATTATTACATTCATAATTCGTTTTAATCAACGTCTATGATGAAAATAGTCCCTTGAGATTGTTTTCGCAGCAAAACCGCAACAAAATTCCCATCAAGAAGAGAAATTTACCGAAACACGATCTCCCGTAAGATGTGTGAACCAAGCTTTAGATTCTTAAATTCTCGATCGAGCTCTGGGACTCGTCAAAGCATTGGTATTGATTTCGTTCATAGTACGATTTTATTTATTTTTATCCTCTTCCACCACTCCAAATTGGATGAATTTTTAATATGTTATAACTAACCCACGAAGACATATTATACTAAAAATTGGTGATTGTGCCGAACCGGCTAGGTACCCTCCGAGAAGCTCAAAAAATAAATATGTATTTTTTTCTGAATAATAATACCCCCCAGTGGGTCCCAATTTTTTCACAAATGGCACTGCATAAAAGGATTATTTGTGGAAAATCTCAAATTAATCTGTCATTTAGAAACGGCATAAAAAAATAAAAATGTCAAAACTTATTTATTTATTTTCAGCCCCCTTAGGGGGTATATGGGGTTAAAACTTTGCAGTTTTGTCTCCTGTCATACAATGTCTCTTTTCAGTCTAATTTCAGATCAAAAGGCTTTTGTCACTTTTTAACGGTTTATTCTGCTACATCCAATTTTGTTGGTATATATATGTTATGTGGCACTTTTTTAAAAATGATGACACAATAACTCGAAAACTACTTGAGATAAATAAGTGAAATTTGGTATGTAGACATTTACGCTAAAGACGAAACTGGTATCAACTTTTGGGTTTATTCGGGAAATCGGAAGTGGCACTTTACCTGAAAAAGTAGTGAAAAAATTTCATGTAAAATGGAACTTTTTCAAGTAAAGTACCATTTTGCTTCTAGGAATTTCTTTCAAATGTTGTACTAACTTGAGAAATGACGAGAAACTGACAGATATCAAATTTTAGCAGAATTGTCCAAGCGGAAGTAGTAGTCTACCTGAAACGGAAGTGAAACTGTTTCGAGTAAAGTGCCCTTTTGCTTCAAGATATTTGTTTCAAATTTTGTACTAGCTCTGAAAATAACGAAAAACTCACAGATGTCAACTTTTAGCAGATTTGTCCAACCGGAAGTGGTAGTTCAGCTGAAGCGCAAATGTAACTCTTTAGAGAAAATTTGTTAAAAAAGACCACTTCCGGTTGTGTAATTAAGCTAAAATTTGATATCTGTGAATTTTTTGTTATTTCAAAAGTTACTACAAAAATTGAAAGAATTTCCTTGAAGCAAAATGACACTTTACTTGAAAGAGTTCCATTTTCGTTTCAGGTAAACTACCACTTCCGGTTAGACAAATTTGCTAAAATTTGATATCTGAGAGTTTTTCGTTATTTCCAAAGTTAGTACAAAATTTGAAAGAAATCCCTTAAAGCAAAATGGCACTTTACTTGAAAAAGTTCCATTTTACGTGAAATTTTTTCACTACTTTTTCAGGTAAAGTGCCACTTCCGGTTTCCCGAATAAACCCAAAAGTTGATACCAGTTTCGTCTTTAGTGAAAATGCCTACATACCAATTTTCATTGATTTATCTCAAGTACTTTTTGAGATATCGTGTCATCATTTCTAAAAAAGTGCCACATAGCATATATATACCTACAAAATTGGATCTAGCAGAATAAACCGTTAAAAAGTGATAAAAGCCTTTTGATTTGAAATTAGACTAAAAAGATACATTGTATGACAGGAGACAAAACTGCAAAGTTTTAACCCCATATACCCCCTAAGGGGGCTGAAAATAAATAAATAAGTTTCGACATTTTTATTTTTTTATGCCGTTTCTAAATGACAGATTAATTTGAGATTTTCCAGAATTAATCCTTTTATGTAGTGCCATTTGTGAAAAAATTGGGACCCCCTGGGGGGCATTATTATTTGGAAAAAAATGCATATTAATTTTTTGAGCTTCTCGGCGGGTACCTAGCCGGTTCGGCACCATCACCAATTTTTAGTATAATATGTGTTCATGGGTTAGTTATAACATATTAAAAATTTATCCAATTTGGAGTGGTAGAACAGGACGAAAAAAAATAAAATCGTACTATGAACGAAATCAATACCTATGCTTTGATGAGTCCATAGAGCTCGATCGAGAATTTATGAATCTAAAGGTTGGTTCACACATCACACGGGAGATCGTGTTTCGGCAAATTTCTCTTTGAAGGGAATTTTCTTGCTGTTTTGCTGCGAAATCAATTTCAAGGTACTATTTACTTCATGGAAACGAATTATAAACGTAATAATCAAGTAGGAGATTAATAAAGTCAGTATTATTGTTTGGTTATCTTTTTTATTATTATTATCATTATCTGTCAGTATCACTGTGCCTGTTGCTATCTCTGTCACATCATTATTATTATTTCATAAATCGTCAAAACAAGATTGTGTTGTGACGAAATGATGTGTGAACCGAGCTTTAGATGCTCTGAATTCTCGATCGAGCTTCGCAATGTGGCTCTTTTGAAAATGGGTCGCACTTTTTTATCAAAGACCAATGTAGAATAGTTGTCTTTGTCTAACACGCATCAACAGGTGTGCGCCTTGTGCAAGAACGTACGTTAGCGAGAATCGGACGACTTTGTGATTCATCGCTACATTAGTAAACAAACGTATCTTTTGCCTGCTTTTGTGTTATACATCTTATTTGCCATTATAATTTAATTTATTTGATTTTTATTCAGTTTATCTTTGATAAGGACGTGCAGAATTTAATTGTATAATACCAAAATTTTAGCAGAATTGTCCAACCGGAGGTGGTAGTTTACCTGAAGCGAAAATGTAACTCTTTCAAATTTTGTAATATCCTTAGAAATAACGAAAAAGTGACAGATATCAAATTTCAGTTTAATCCCTCAACGAGAAGTAAAAATCTAAACAAAAGTCTCGATGCGTTCTAGAATCCGTTTACATAAAGAAATACAAAAATCGAGCAGTCTTAGTTAATGTAATTCTTGAAAAAGATGCAAAACCTTGTGTCGAAACGTTGAAGAAATAAATACTGCTTTAATTTAAATTTTTTAAAAATAATTGCACAATCTTCAAATAACCCAGGAAAAAACCTTATATATCTTATAATTTATACACAAATATAATATTTTAAAATATCAGCTTGCTGGGTTTAATACTTATTTATTAATTAATACTTAATAATTAATATTTAATAATTAATATTTAAAAATTAATATCTAATCATTAAGCAATGCTATATAGTGAATACTTACTTATCCATATACTGCGTTAACCGTACATAAGCAATGCAAGCTGCGTCTTCTCCCAAGAGGTGTACGTGAGGGTTTAATATTGTGGTATTAACCGCCTTGCAGTTCTTTCCCAGCACTGAAATATTCAGAAATAATCGATTAATAAGTAATATATTTAAATTTTAGGTATTTCACTATAATTATTAATTATTATTATTATTATTATTGCTATTATTATTATTATGAGCCATATATTATTTTGTTGTTAATTCCTAACCCAGAACACCTTAGAAATAATAGGAAAAAGTAAAGTATTTTTAAATAGCAAGAAACAATACCAAATAATTATTTAAATTTCGCGCAAAATTTCCCCCTACTTGACTCTAGCGCCGATTTCAAAGGAGCATAATTCCTAAATTATTATTGTTAGACATGATTTTGGCGCAAAAGTCATACAAGCAAAGGCTGTAGTTTCAAGAAAACGACCCTCTTTACCCACAAGCTGATCCAGAATTTCGAAATTTGAGAAATTTTTAATGTATATTCAGCATTTATATTTGTTTGGTGTGTAATGACAGTTTACATCAATGACAGTTGGTATAAACGACAGTTGGCATAAGCGATAGTTGGCATGAATGACAGTTGGTCACCCTGTTTACGAATAGCTAGCCAGATTCAACAATTGCCGATCGTAGTTGGCGTTTGTTTTGAAATTGTTGTTTAGTCGCGTCTTTTCCGGTTTTGTAATTTTCGAGAAAATGTCGAGAAAATCACGTTTGTGCCTTGGAAAACTGTGGAAATCAAGAGATATACACTTGAGGCATAATCTAAGCTATGTGGGGGTAAGTGAAACATTGTTTTTCTTGGAAAAAACGTTTGATGCGTTTTCTGCTAAAAAGCATGGCTACTCTTGATGTATTCATATTCATATGATGAAAGTATCTGAGAATGTATGTACCTGTAAGAAAGTTCTTATTTTTTCTTAATTTTATCTATTGCTTCAATCAATTCTTCTTATGGTATTTATTTATGGTTTTGTTTTATTGTACTTTTTGAATCATAAATCGTAGCACATTTTTTCCTTTTTTAAGTATTCAAAATTGTCTTCTTTTATTGCAATATTAAGGTGTTAAATAAACCAGAAGCTTCTTGGAATATATTGATACAAAAGAATAACAGAAACTTCTTGTTTCTCAAAGCAGTTGAGTTAATAAATAACAAATAACATCGGAACGTAACAAATATCGAAATGTACATTAACGAACAGCATTGTGCTAAAAGTGAGTTTGGCATAATAATAATAATATCCAATCCAGCAAACCCTAGTAATTTTAGACCTATAGCCTTACTTTCGGTATTAGGAAAACTACTCGAAAAAATAATCAAAGATCGTTTAGAGGAGGCAGTAAATGTCCACATCCCCAATTTTCAGTTCGGCTTTAGATCGGGAAGGAGTACAATTCATCCTATAGCAATCCTAACATCCAATATCCAAACTGCAAAGATTCAAAAACAAAAAACCAGTGCCCTTTTTCTTGATATCAGCAAAGCCTTTAACTCGGTTTGGCACACCGGCCTTTTTTACAAGCTCCATCACCTTGGCGTTCCAAGCTATTTAACTCGTATTGTCATAGAGTTCCTAACAAACAGAAATCTTCAAGTTTCCCTATATGGTGTCTGCTCCAGTTCATTTACCATGTTCCAGGGTCTGCCTCAGGGCTCGCCTCTTTCCCCTCTTTTATATAACATTTGCTGCCACGACATATTTACTACACCTACACACGAATGTCTTTCACTGTACATCCTACAATTTGCTGACGACACAGCATTATTATTATATATTATTATTATGTATTATTAATATTATATATTATTATATATTATGATTATGTATTATTATTATTATATATTATTATGTATTATTATTATATATTATTATGTATTATTATTATTATATAATTATATTATATATTATAATTATATCATTAAAAAGGAAATTTTATATCCAATATAAAAACAATGAAATCTCGATTTATGGTTTTTGCAAGGGCCGGTTAGAAAAAACGATTATTGCGCGATATCGATCACTGTGGGCTAATATGAAAAAAAAAACACGAATAAGTAATTACGTGTTAAAAAACTTATTTTTTTTTTAAATATTATATTAACACACATAAATTATGTAAAATAATTTAATAAAAAATAGATTTCTTTAGAATTTATTTAAAAAGTCAATAATTTTTGTTTGTTAAGAATGATTACTTTGAATACAATAAAACCTATTTTCCAAATTATCCAGTAACTTCTGGTTAGTTTGGGAACACATTTCTTGCCTATACATATTTACACCCGTTAGAACGGATATTAAACAATAATAAACGGCTCTAATAAAAAAGTGTTATTAAAAGAGTATCAAGATCGTCAGAATTAATAATGCGGTAAAACATGAAAAGACAAACGATAAATGCGACTTGTAAATACATTGATTGCTTAGGTAATTGTTGGGACCTTGGGCAAGGGACGATATATATGCGGGAAAACGAAACTCCCGGGAACGAAAAACCGAGGTTTCACTGTAATTTAAAAATAAAATACTAAAATAAAACAAGCTTAAATAGAGGTAAAACAAATAAGCAAAACTGTGGCTATAAAAATACCGACTCACTTTCTGTTTTATACCAGTCCCACAGACCCACTAAATCAACAATAACAATAATTATAATATGTTATAGATTACATAATAATAATTAAATGTGTTAAGAATACATTGTCTTCATCAAACAAACATGTAAATCAAAATAAATCATTCTAAATATTCTCGGGAATCAATTTTTAGGGGTCACCTAGTAGTGAAGCTTTCGCACAAAAAGCCAGTGTACGGCTTAAGCATCCACCCACATAATGACTACATCCTGTCGACGGCCGGCGACGATGGCCGGATCCTCACTTACGACATCCGAGAGTCTAATGCAGACCCGACCTGCTTGGCGAAGCAAAAGACTGGCTTCCACTCGGTCATGTACAACCCGATGAACTCGAAATTGCTCGTCACCGCAAATTCCGAGGAAGGCATCACCCTGTGGGACACGAGGAAGCCAAAAGACGTTTTGATTCATTACGATGCTGACATAGGACCTGTTAGCGGAATAAGTGCTTGTTTCAACTCCTCGGGGGCGAACGTTTTAGCTTTGAGGCGGAGGTTGCCCCCTGTTTTGTACGACACGAATGGACCTTCAGCGGTTTGCCAATTTTACCATCCTATGTACTACAATTCTTGCACAATGAAGACTTGCTCATTTGCCGGCGATAACGACGAGTACATTCTGAGCGGTTCCGATGACTTCCATTTGTATATGTGGAAAGTCCCGGATGACGATTGCGAATGGGGGAAGATCCATATGATCCTCAAGGGGCACAGGTCTATCGTCAATCAAGTGAGGTACAATAAGCACAATAATTTGATTGCTTCGTCTGGGGTTGAAAAAATGGTCAAGGTGAGATGATTTTATAATTTAATCCATATAAAAAAAGTATGATATTATTATTATATCTTATTAAATATTGTATCTTATTAAATATTGTATCTTATTAAATATTATATCTTATTAAATTTACGCATTCTCTTCTAGCTTTGGAGTACTTTACCCATAGGTGGATGGAGCGGTTCTCTTTTAAAAGAGCACACAGAACGAAGTCGCACTATTTATTCCCACGACGATTACATTTACCTCGTAGGGCATAGTGGGCAAGTAAGTTGTGAGAAATTTGTGTAAATGACAAATTCAATGTTAATATTAAAAAATTTATTTTTGTTTCAGAGGATATCGCATGATTATAGCGATCAATCAGTTTTCGAAGACACTAGAATGTTAGCTTTCTTCGATTCGTTAATACAGAGAGAAATTGAAGGCTGGGACTCTGCAGAGTCTGATGGTTCAGATAGCACAGAAAGTGATAGTGATACAAATCCTGTGAGTATACTTAATTTGTTTAATATATTAAACTTGAAAATCAGGAACGTATTCATATTAAAATTATTAATAAGATAATTTTACTATGTTTTTATTTTTATTCATTTATTATATTTCAGAAAAATAAGCAATTTTGGGAAGGTGTAAACAGGAGACTTGGCGATGATATGAGCAGAAAGCACAAACCCAATAGGATAGCACAATTAATCGCTAAAAAGAGACATAGACTGGCTAAAATGGCACAATGGAAGTCATGTAGTTTTAATAAGAGGTAAAAACTTTTTGAATTATTTTCTAAATATTTTTTAAATTATTTTCTAACTATTTTTTGAATTATTTTCTAAATATTTTTTGAATTATTTTCTAAATATTTTTTGAATTATTTTCTAAATATTTTTTGAATTATTTTCTAAATATTTTTTTAATTATTTTCTAAATATTTTTTGAATTATTTTCTAAATATTTTTTGAATTATTTTCAAAATATTTTTTTAATTATTTTCAAAATATTTGTTTATTCATTTTTAAAATACATCTCAAATGAATTTGAAATATTTTTTAAATATTTTTAAAGTACATTCTAAAACTCTTATTCACATTATGACACGTTCTTATTTTCAGAAGTAGAGATAAACTCAGGGACAAACACCAGAAGAGAACTCACAAATCCAAGGCTCACGTGAACAACAAGTACGCGAAGAACGGCACTTCGAAGAAATTAAGTGGAAAGCATAACAACAAAAAGGCCGGTTCTTCCGCTTCTCCGATAAAGGAGGGTGCTCCGAGTGGTAGTAATAATTCTGGTCGGAAACACAAGCTAGAAGATAAAAGCGAGAAATGGGTGCAGTCCAAAAAGTACAGGACGAGGCAGAGTCTTAGAAACAGTTGTGATAATAATTCGTTGGACAATTCGTATGATACTCCTAGCACTAGCACAGGTAAGTGAAATTCCTCTTGTTCCCATCCGATGATCGTTTTCGTGCAAAATTATCTTATGAAATTTAGGTTTAAAAATTTCTGAGAATAAAACAATTTTTATAATAACTAGGCCTGATAATAACTAGGTCTGATAATAACTAGGCCTGATAATAACTAGGCCTGATAATAACTAGCATAACTATTGAATGGCATAACATTTTCACCTTTAAGTTTTTAACCCTTTGCAGACTGCTGAGGAACGTTTTAATGTAAAATCCATAACATCACTGAAAAATGTTTCTATTATAGCAGTAAAATATACTTTTGAAATTTCCCTTATTGACGTATACAGGCCTTTGTAAGTTTGGTTGCCTATACTTGTACATATTTCCCCTATAGGCGTGTTCGAGTATTATGGTCATCCTTCAAAAGTTAATTTATAATGTGCTCTTTTTGATAAACGAAGAAATAGACTTAATTTTCGATACTTGAAAATGCCGGTAACCAAAGGGTTAATAGAACAAAAGTGTTAAAGAAGATTTGATTAAATAATAAATTTATGCTAAGAACAAATAATACAGTTCTGTACATAATTCAAACTTACCACATACATATTAATATTAAAATTAAAGGAAAAATTTAAATTTATTTACTAAACGATAAGACAGTGTCAATAATATTTTTGTGGAATTACCCATAAATACAATCATATAATGATATAATAAAATTACTGCAAGAAATCCAAGTTAATTAATTACACTGAAGAAAATATATCGGAGGAGTGACGAAACGAAAAAAATCAAGTACAAAATATCACAGATACCTAAGATGATAATATAAAAGGAAGATTGTACACAGTAAATCAAACGGTAACTTCATTGTACACAGTATTATCTGTGGTAGTATTCAGCCGTTAATTTCCATTGCCTATTCTAGGCATCACAGCCTCAGGCTCAACAGTATTTCGGGTAATAGAGCAAGACTCCGACGAAGAAGTGCCAACAAACAACTGCACCGAGCACAACAACACCTCCGAAGACAACTTCGTAAACATCCTGCCGACACCCCTCAACGGCAGCCACGACATGTACATTAGCGTTCTAGAAATGTCGAACAACGGCAACGGCAACGTGGTGACCCTCCGCAACGAAGAGTTTTCCCCGACTCACGCATCGACCTCAAACGGAAACTCAGCCAACTCGCAGCCGACATACGATCTACAGGAAAACTGCACGACGTTTGCCACCGAGGGCGACTTCCACGAATCGCTGGAAGTCTACATAAACGGGTGCGCCGGCACGTCTTACATTAGTGATACAGACAGTAATTGTGAGTTTCATTATACCCCAATCAGGAAAAGACGCAGTAACGTAAGAGAAGTTGACAGTGGGTTCGCCACTGGCCCTTGCTCAAGTGGTAGTGTCGGAAAGCGGGGCTCTAGAAACCACCCCTCGTGTTCTACTAGATCTAATAGTAACGGGACTTTCGATCGAAGCTCGGACGACGACGACTACCCTTACGAGACTTTTAAGAAACGCGTTAAAAAAGCCCGTGTAAATATTAGGAAACAAATTTGCGGAGATTCGGATTCAAATTAATATTGTCTACTATTTTTAATAAACTGTATATTATGTACTTTTAAGTTCTTGATTGTTATTTTAACGAAAATGCTTTAAATGGAAATATTTGCCTTGGAATTTTACATATTTGTCAAGTATTTCTTTAATATTACTACTTTTCTTGAACTGTTCTTCTATAATTATTTCTTATACAATTGTTGGGTCTATTTTTAAATTAAAACACTTTCCGTTTCAATTCCTTTATTACACCACAGATCTGTGATTACACCAAACGTTTCGCCTATTCTTGTAGGCTTCTTCAGATGGTTCCTATAAATCAATTACATAAATTACCTACGTGAGCTTACATCTACCAACATTATTTCATATTAAACATTGTAATCATTCCATTCCCATACAATAATTTTATTTCTATTACCTTATAGTCTCTGATTTAATTCCATTCAGTAATATCACAGAGTACTCTGTGGTAATATCGTGAAATTTTCAATATTTCTACATAACACTTATTTTACACATTAAAATCTTATACTAAAATTCTAAACTATTACAATTCTCTTTAAGTTACAACGAATGTAAGCAAAACTATCTATGCTCTAAATTATTTTTACCTGTTCATGTCATTAATGTAAATATTGTATTTTTGAACTGTTACAAACTGTAGGCGTATGCTCTATTATTTAAAAAACCAGTTTTATTTTTAATTTAACCTACTGTTACATACCTAATAAACATTGGTTTAATAAAATTTAGTCTAAGAGAAAATTCTTGATCATACATTGTACTTCGGCATGCCACCTTATGCATTAGTCCAGTCTCAAATTCGTTATATATGGTGGCATCGTGGAGCAACTGTGGATCATTAATTTAAGTTTTTTAATGTTATTCTTCTTGTTAACTTTTGTTTGTTTTGGGTGCTCGGAGAATAGCGATTTGGTCACTTTTCGCTTAACTGACGACAATGGTGTTCTTGCTAAATTTAGAGTACTTCCTGCAAAATTCATCACTGACTTAGCAAGAGTCATTATGGTCAGATCTTTTTGTTGTTTTCGAGTGCTTAATTTAAGTTTCTTGTCTTCTTCCTCTGACGTTCCGAACAACATCTTTTCATTTTACTAACTTCCAGATCGTGGTGGGATAAAAGATCTTCTATATATAAGTCATCAGTGAAATAGGCGAATTCATCTCTCTAGCTTTGTGAGTTGTAGCATTTGTCTAATAACCCGGTTAGCTCCTTCCTCAATTTGGTAACGTACACATGAATATTGGCTTTCTTCATCTCCTCACACCGATTTTTCTCATCTCTTAAAACATTCAGTTTACCAATTGTGGAAGTAGGTAAATCCGGATTGAATCTTTCTTCTTTTATCAAGTTTTCTTCCAAAATCTCCTACAAGTTAGTGACCTTTTCCTGCAGTTCACTAATTTCAGACTTAAAGTTGTCAAGTTCCGGTGACAAACGTCTGTGGAAGATTCTTAGATTGGCCATGTTTTCTTGGGTTACTAGGAAGGTGCAATCGTCTGCTTTGATAACAAGCGTTCCAAATTGCAAACTTGATTTATATTTAAGTTCGGAAACCAACTGCTAAATTTTGCACTTCTTCACGAACGTATTTTTGCTGTTCTGTTTGCTCAATATGCTTTTATTCCGTTACTTCTTCCTGAGTTGGAACCGGGCCATCTGCTGTGCTTTGAAGTTCAAAAAGTGTTGCTCTTTTATTTCTTAACTCTGTTTTATACTCGTTGATCATCTCGATCAGATGTTTTTCCTTTTCCTTTGCACAGGATCCTTGACGTTTAAAGATTTTCGATTCTGTTTAGCAACTTCTCTTGCCGCTCTGTAGCATCTTGGATCATACTTGTGTAAACTTCTTCTAGTGAATCGTAGAAAACATTCATCCATTTGTTTCGATCTTCCTTCATCATGCCCATCTCCACTATGATAGTACAAAAAGCCTCGATTTTTGTTTTTGTCTAGTGCTATATCAAAGTTAAACAACTGTTTATTAGGTATGTAACAATAGATGAAATTAAAAATACAATATTTACATTAATGACATGAACGGGTAAAAATAATTTAGAGCATAGATAGCAGTGTTTCCATTCGTTGTAAGTTAAAGAGAATTGTAATAGTTTAGAATTTTAGTATAAGATTTTAATGTGTAAAATGAGTGTTATGTAGAAATATTGAAAATTTGACGATATTACTGAATGGAATTAAATGAGAGATTATAAGGTAATAGAAATAAAATTATTCTATGGGAATGGAATGATTACAATGTTTATTAAACAATTACAATGTTTAATATGAAATAATGTTGGTAGATGTATGCTCATGTAGGTAATTTATGTAATTGTTTTATAGAAACAATCTGAAGAAGCCTACAAGAATAGGCGAAACGTTATGGTGTAATAAAGAAATTGAAATGGAAAGCGTTTTAATTTAATTTGTCATGTATTTAAACGTTATAAATATTTCTTTTCTTTATAAATATTTCTTCGTTATCGAGTCCAAGACATTAAAAACATTTGCAATATTTCTCTTAAAACTAAGGATGTATTTATTTTAAATCTAGGAAATATTAATGTTGAATCAAGGAAATGTTAATTTTGAATCAAGGAAATATTAACTTTGAATCAAGGAAATATTAATTTTAAATCAAGGAAATATTAATTTTGAATCAAGGAAATATTCATTTTGAATCAAGGAAATATTAATTTTGAATCAAGGAAATATTAATTTTGAATCAAGGAAATATCTAATTTTGAAACAAAGAAATTTTTTGTTTAAAAAAAATTGTTCTTCAGTTTGTGTTGAGCTTTCTAATCTACCATACATTAAGTCATCAAAAGTGATTGTATTAAGTCATTTTCTAAACAAAGACGCATATAAAAAAATTTCCATTTACTTCATTTTAAATATGTTTGTATAAAAGCTGGCAATCAAAATACATATTTTAACTGTGGTTTTGCCTATAAGTTGATTTTTATTGATAATTTTGGTGTTAAATGTTCACAGGGGTTAAAACGCCTCCTTATAAATGAAAAAATACTTTTAGTGAACATGTTTCTTGAACTTATTTTATCTTTTAGTTTTATGTAGGAAATGCGATACTATTTGTGAGATATTTTTTTCATTCTTGTTCATTATAAATATATACTTTATTTTATTGAAGTACATACATTATTCATTAACACTAGTTGATCCTTCATCCCGTTTCACTTTCCAATTCGTAGCAATGAAATCCATATTAACTTTATATAATCATTTTATTATTACATAGATATAAATATTTGATAATCTCATACATAATATAATACAATATACAAAAGTAAGAAAAAATCACAATAGAAAGCATTATGTAACATGGATAACCAAAACTTCACAAATTAGTCAATCTACAAAAGAAACGTTTGCACGTTTCTGCAAAACTCTCGCTTCATTACAAAGTTGTTTGTCCCAAAAAGGAAAACATATTGATCAAGTTAGGATACTAACCAGGTTAGGATACCAACCGAATTAGGATACAACCTGAATTACAATTCCAACCGATTTAGCATACCAACCGATTAGGATACCAACCGAATTTGGATACCAACGGATTAGGATACCAACCGAATTTGGATACCATCCGAATTAGGATACCAACCGAATTAGCATACCAACCAAATTTGGATACCAATCGAATTTGGATATCAACCGAATTAGGTTTACAATAATGAAAACGTATTTACATTATGACTAGTTCACTTGCGAATGACAGAATAGTCATTTTTCGCAAGTTCTCAGACAATTTCCCAAATAATATTGGTTGTAATCAACGTTAAACGCTCAGTCTTTTTACAAATTTGCTAAATTATCGTTACAATTGTGTTATGAGGGCGAAACGCTGCAATTACAGGATCGTTAATTTTCAGCTCGATTACATAACTGAATGGCGTCCTGTTGTGTTATATCGTAGTAGTATTTTATATTTTATCTTATGAATATCCATAAGCTTGGTAAAGTAAGAGACTGTACAGGTACTTAAATGTCTCTGGTTCGTGCTTTAAATAATTACTTTTTATTAATAATTTTTGTTATTATTTGCTTTATTTATTTTTATTCATTATTCTTATTCGTTATTTTTATTCATTATTCTTTTCGTTATTTTTATTCATTATTATTTGTTATTTTTATTCATTATTCATATTTGATATTTTTATTCATTATTTTCATTCATTATTTTCATTCATTATTTTTATTCATTATTTTTATGCATTATTTTTATTAATTATTTTCATTCATTATTTTTATTCATTATTTTTATTAATTATTTTCATTCATTATTTTTATTCATTATGTTCATTCATTATTTTTATTCATTATTTTGATTAATCATTTTTATAAATTGTCATTATTAATTTATTTTTATTTATTAATTAAAGTGATATTTGGAGCAAATTTCACGATTCATAAAAAATTTCTGCCTCGTCAATAAACAGTAATTATTTAAAATACTCTTGAGTATGTGATGAAAGCATTAGGCATGCTATATAAATCTTATAGGTTTAATAAAATAATTCCTGAGGGCGATTACTAAGCACATTTTAACCCACGATGTTGATTTTAATTAAACGCCTTCAGGAATATTTTATTGAAATTAATGATTACGCAATTAATGAGTAAATATTTGTACAAATATTCTGGTTGCTCTCTGGCACAAGTTACAAGCTGCTGATCTGTATGACATAAATGTTTTAAAATGTGGCCGATGACTATGAGTTCAAGAAGGGCATCCCTTGAAATTTAGTCATCGACACTACATATTTAAAAACTGTTTGATTTGGACTTATAATTTAATGATTAATAATTTGCTAATTTTGCAAACAAATGCGAGATGAAATAGATAATTATTAAAAAATCAATAATTACACGAAATAAATAATTATATGAAATAATTATAAGAAATTAAATAATAACAAATTAAATAATAAGAAATTAAATAATAAGAAATTAAATAATAAGAAATTAAATAACAAGAAATTAAATAATAAGAAATTAAATAATAAGAAATTAAATAATAAGAAATTAAATAATTATAAGAAATTAAATAATAAGAAGTTAAATAATGGTAACAAATTAAACATCTAAAAATCTACACATTTATTCAATTTTCTTAAATATTGATATAATTCTTGTGTGTAAAATTCTGCTTGTCCTAATTTCTACTACAAAATACCTAATAAAACTACAGCGGCCAGCGCAAATAGTTCATTACATGCTTATGATTGTTGCCTAAAATCGGTCTTG
Organism: Quadriops clusia; assembly: GCA_033557875.1. Taxonomy (NCBI): domain Eukaryota; kingdom Metazoa; phylum Arthropoda; class Insecta; order Coleoptera; family Hydrophilidae; genus Quadriops; species Quadriops clusia. The sequence goes on from JAWQRP010000576.1 coordinate 23,440, forward strand.
CTATTTAATTTAATGATTGATGATTTTTTACTGTTTATAATATTATTAATTATATTTACACATACACACAAGTACATCACTATTCAAGGTTTAAAAACGTCTAATATTGGTATTCTTTTATGTAAAATTAAAAAAAACAATTTTTAGATTGTTATTCCTGTATTCAATCTTTAGACACCACTTGATCATAGAAAATTTTGTATGATCCAAGCTACTACTTTCTAGATAAGTCAATCAATAGAAAGTAGGTGTATTTACAACATCGATATAAATTTAAAATAGTATATCTGAGTTACCCATGTAAACATCAGAAACAATGACATTGATCAGAAAGATATAACCTTCAGAAGTAAACTTTAAAAAATACATCTCCATGGTATAGGCAACCAGACATACTGTAAATCAAGTGCATATCTGGTTGCCTAACTCCGCATATTTTATTTCTTAGCCAACCGTACAATATTTTCCTCGGTCATGTACTCCAAAGATCAAATGCATAAATACCACCAAATCAAACAATACACAGATTCAATACCAACTTTAGTAAACAGCAGCTGTAACCTGATCAGAGAACGTAACCCTCTTCTAGCTGGGCTGAGGGGGCACCAACGGACCATTCTGGTGCAAAGCACTGACGGGTCTGCTCTTAGGAGCTTGCGCCCTTTTGGCGTCGATCGCTTCCCCATGAATAACTTCCATATACTCCCTAATAAGGGTGGCGATCTGGAAAGCCTGCGCCGTCGTCAAGATCACCTTGCTCTGCTTATGGTCGCTCCCGGTGATGATCATGAGGCAGTTCAAAGCGGGCGAGTAGCTCATAATGCTGTTGTAGTCGTATGTACAAAGTGCGTTACGAGATCGGTGCTCTAACAAATGCAGGCCGCTTTGGTCAACAGCCAGCCAAAGCACCCGAGGCCAATTGGAAGTGAACGATTGCATCACGTCGAAGATCGTCGCTTTATGCAAAGGCCAGCTTTGGATTAGGTTCAGGAAGGCTTGTTTCGCTTCCGACGACGTCATGCCCATCAAGGATTGGTGGTGCATTGCTACGCCATCCGGGGGCAAGTTCGGGACTAACCGAGCCGGCAAGCAATGACAGGCTATCGTTCTGTAGTCTTGCGTGACATCGTTGCAATCACCTAACTCGAGCTGCGCCTGCAGGGCCGTCAACATCATGGCCTCTTTATCGGTGATGGGGAATCGGTCGGCTCGTAGGTCATGGAGGACTTGGTGGAAGAGCAGCTCTTTTTCTACGGAATCGTTCAAGTTGATGAAGGTGTCCATGAAGAGATGCTTCTTGAAGAGGAAGAAGTGGTGCTGAGGGCGAGTTCGTTTGGCAGTGCCTGTGTTATTGGTCGCTCCGGCTGCTGTCGCTGCTCGATACCTTTCCCACTTCGCCATTACGTCGGCGACTTTCTCTTCGGCGGCCAAACTCCTTTCGGAGTTGCCCAATACTTCGTATATTGCGTATCCTGGAAGGATTAAAACAATACCATTTTTTAAATATAATCTAACAATCCTATATAATAAATATACTATAGACTATATCTCATATTAACTACCTACATACGTATTTCATATAAATTTTATCATCCTAGAATTTAGTACATATACAACAGTAAATGTGCAACTAAAGCCCAGGCCTCTTTATTTACAATTTTCTCTGTTAACTTAGTTATAAATCAAGATCCGCTATTTATTTGAGCCCCAGTGAGTGATTGATGATGGATAGTGGTAGTGTTTGTTCTATCACACTCCCGAGTTTCCACATGTACATTGAATAACGCAATAGAAGGTTAAATTGATATTTATATAATGGTTTAATTGAATTTTCTTAAATTGTTCTATAGTACATAGTTTAGATTCTATTTTATGTACTGTCATAACTTTCATTAGAACATACATATAAAAAACAAAAACTTTCCAAATTATTAAACGGGTAATAAAAATATTACATTAGTCATTGGTTGTATAATATTGTTTTTCAATTTATTGGCACGAAGAGCTCGCTCGCTCGCTGCCTCGCGCCTTCGGCACTCGTTTTTTAATATAGTAAACTGGAGTTTTAAACGTTCAACTGTATGTTACGCAAAATATATCAATACACTTAGCAGTTGTTAAATGTTAATTTGATTATTTTTTTTAATTTCCTTATAACACTCGTTTTAAAGTTTAGATTCTAAACCATTCGCTTTAATTTACTACAATACCAACATCATCAGTCTGATCGTAAATAATCATTAGGATAAATTTTAAATTAATTCCAAATCATTACAACTGGTAATGAAACACATCTACGGATAACAAAAATATTATCTTAATAATTATGTTGTATAATATTGATTATCAATTTAGTTTTCAAATTATGGAGATGTTGCGCTCGCTCGTTTCGCTCGCTGCATCGCGCCCTCGGCGCTCGTTTTTTAATACACTAAACTAGAGCTCTTAACGTTCAACTTTACATTATATAAGATGTAAGATTATAGTTAGTAATTATTAAATACAGCCTTAATTATTTTTTTATAATGATGAAGTTTAAAGAAATAAAATTTTCCTAGTACTTTCTTGACTGC
>JAWQRP010000577.1:0-26009 GCA_033557875.1 Quadriops clusia
CACACATACTCACACTTTGATTAAATTTTTTGTTGTCATTTCATTTATAGTAATATTTTATTTTTCATTTGTTAAACAAATAAAATATTTCCCCTGATGAAGCGGTCAAACCGCGAAACGCGTCGTGAAAAGTACATATAATTTAATAATATAAGGACTAAAAACCCAAGAATATATATTATATTTAAAAAAATACCTTAAATAAAGTCGTAGCTGCCGGGGATCGAACCCACGGCCAGCGGTTTAAAAACTAGTGCTACTTTGCGCTACAAGCGTCAAGACTATACGACCCACGGCTCTTGTTACCTGGCCCTGCTTTTTGCTTGTAAATAAAGCATCCGCGCAGGGTGTCGAGTCATTGCTATGGTTCGTACGCGGCCACTTTCGCAGCTAAACGTAAACGTTTATTTACATATTTATTGATAAAATAATGAATACATCTGCCTTGAGGGACGTCTCAACGCAGAATGCCGGTTCCAAATGCCTTAAACACAGGCTACGATAGACTGTGAATGCTCTGACTCTGCGAATCTGCGCGAAAGCAAATTCGTGACATTTAATATTTCTCTAGCTGTACCTTCTGGATTAACATCTTATCTAGAATCGGACTTAACCGATAAAAAACAAATACAAGATTAACCAGAAGAACCTATAGTACCAGATGGACCACAAGAACCAAAGAAGAACAAGAAGGACCAGAAGGAAGAGAAAATATAAAACACGATGTTAATATTCCCAAATAAAATTTAAAAATTAAAATACGTAAAACTTCTTAAACATACTTTGCGTCCTCTTCTCACTTCTCTTCCTTAATCATCTCTAATTGCTTCCTTCCTTTTCCCAGTTACTGCCACAGTCTTCTTGCAAATCCTGTAGTAAGAGATGCATCCGTCGCCGCAGCACATTTCGTCACATTTGCACTGGGCATCTTCAGTGCAGACCATTTTGCCCCTAAGCGAAAAAGTGTTCTGGTCACATTCTTCAACTTTTGGGCACTTCCTATCAGTGTCTTCCTTCATCCTTCTGCAGAATTTGAAGCCTTCTATGCATATGCTAGGGCAGCAGGTTTCGTACGCTTTGCAATCGACATCTTCGCCGCATATTGTCTTTCCCGCGAGAACTTTTTCTACGTCGTCGCAGGATTCTTCTGCTTCATCTGTCAAGGAACACTTGTCCACGATTGGGATAAGTTCTTCTTCAAATGAAATTTCCATTTCTGTGCTCATTTCTTCTTCTTGGTCTATGTCTTCTTTGGCATCTTCTTTATTTGTATCTTCTTCATTTGAATCTATTTCAGTTGCAACTTCTTCATTTGCATTTTCTTCATGTGCATTTTCTTTATTTGCATCTTCTTCATGTGCATTTTCTTTATTTGCATCTTCTTCATTTTCATCTTCTTTCTTTGCGTTTTCTTCTACAGCATCTTCTTCCTTTGCGTTCTCTTCTATAGCATCTTCCTCACTAACATAATTGCCTTTATTGTCCTCATCATGGTCAGATTCTGGAATTTGTACGATATTCTCAGGAGGAACTATTTCTTCGTCATCGATGTCTTCATTACTATATTCGTAGTACTCGCTATTGTTCTTATCTTCATGGGTTTCTTCATCTGAATCTTCGTTATTTATATTTTCTTGCCCATATTCTTCTGCTGAATTATTCACCACTGAATTTTGAATATCTTCTCCACTATCTACAATGACATGGATTTCTTCTTCATTATTCTCTTCCGTATTTTTTTCTTCTTCATTATTCTTCTCGGCGTTTGTTTCTTCTTCAGAATATTCCATCTGCCCTTTATCTCCAGAATTTTCAGCTATGTTTGCTTCTTCGGAAGTTTCTTCTGCATCTGTTTCTTCTACGATTTCTTCCTCTGTTTCTTCTTCAGTATATTCTTCAAAATCTTCTCCAGATTTTTCTTCTAAGCGAGATTCCTCCTTCGACCCAAGCGGGATCTTTTCGTAATAAGGCCCTTCTTCGCGTTCATCTTCAAAACTCTCTTCTTTCTTATCTAAGCTATCTTTCTTCCCGTCAGCGAATGGCGGCACCAACTTGCAGATCTTAAAGTCCACGCATTCATCTGGACAACAGGCTTCATCAGAATCGCAATCTTCATTCTTCTGGCATTTAAATTGGATCAGTTGTCTTATAGAGTGGGGCCTATTGCATTTTTCTTCAACACTTGGACACTGGGGGTTAATTACTTCTGGTCTTTTGCACACTTGGTGAAGATAACAAGAGTCTGAACAACAAGCTAAGTCGTTCAGGCAAAATCTTGTGAAACCGTTGCATGAGTATTGCTTCGTCAGAGCATAAGGATGAGGTGACGCACAACGTCCTTAAAAAAGAAGAAAAGTTTGAAGAAGGAACCATTACATAACACGAAGAAGAAACCATGACAAAACATGAAGAACAAGACAACGTAAAGAAAACACAAAGAAGAAAACGCAAAGAAGAAAACACAAAGAAGAAAACGCAAAGAAGAAAGCACAAAGAAGAAAACGCAAATAAGAAAGCACAAAGAAGAAAACGCAAAGAAGAAAACGCAAAGAAGAAAACGCAAAGAAGAAAACACAAAGAAGAAAACACAAAGAAGAAAACCTGAAGAACAAACAAGAAGATACTCACTGCTATCTTTCGGGCATCTCTTGTCTTCAACCAAAGCCTTCTTGCAAACCCTATGCGTATAGCAATTGTCCTGGCAGCACACGTGACCTTTAGCGCATCTTCTTTCTTCGTTGCACTCAAACTGCTTAGTCTCGCTATAAGGCATCTTCGTCTTGCATCTAACGGCATCATTCGGACAATATTGATCTCTAAACATCAACTTTGGCCCTGAAATGCTGTCAAAACACTTTCTACATATTCTGTGTTGGTAGCAACTGTCTTGACAACAAAGATAACCTTCTGGACACTTTGCGTTGGAGGTGCACAAGTACTTTTTCGTTTCTTCAAATGGAAAAGGATTGTTGCAGGTCGTTATTGATTTGCTTGGGCAGCTTTCGTCGTTAAAGATCACTTGACCGTTTAAGACAATTTTTGGACCTTGGAAGATATCCTGGTTTTGGAAAATCTTTTGACCATTGAAGATCTCCTGACCTTTGGAGATCTCCTGACCTTTGAAGATCTGTTGACTATTGAAGACACCATTAATATGAGCCAATACTTGTGAAATAGGCGTAGCCTTCTTGCAAACCCTATGAAGATAGCAACTATCTTCACAACAGAAGTAACCATGAGGACAATTCTCATCCGAGACACAAACGAATCGTTTCGATTCTTCGTAACTGTAAGGTTTCTGACAAGGTTTTAGACTTGGGCAATAGATTTCTGTCAATTTTTCTTTAACTTGGATTCCAATATTGGACCTAACGGCCCTTACACATACTCTGTGTTCAAAGCGGACATCATCACAACATAAATAATTAGCAGGACAATTTTCCGTAGAATCGCACAAGAAATTCTTCGTTTTCTCCAAAGGATACTTGATGGTGTTGCTAACTCCAGCCGCTGGACATTGGTCTAAAGAAACAAAAGAAGACACCAAACAATTTAACACAATGTTTTGTTTTTTTTTACATACCAACGAATCCAAACGCTTCCCAAGGGTTGAAAAACAAAAGAAGAAAGGTGAAGAAAGTTGAAGAACAAATGCTCACTCGATTCATTTCTCAAGACCAATAGTTTGATCGACAACAAAAGTATAAGGCTCTCGGTACACAAGATCTTTTTGGCACAATACTATCGATATTCAAACATTTTAAGTATTTTTTTTTAATCTGCAATATTTGTTTATCTTTCAGTATTTCATATTATTTTTATCTTTAATATTTGTTTTTTATCGTTTTGTTAAGATTGCCCCTTATCTTCGCGACATAATCCACAATTTGGCAACACTTCATTGTGTGGGCCCATTTTTTGTTTACTCTTTACTTACTAACTTCCTTGTGCTTATCTACTCTAGCTTGGGTTATGAAGTCAAAAGACGACCTTCGAAGATTATTTATTTCCTTCTTAAATTAATTATTTATAAAAACTTACGCCTTATGCTTCTAATCTTTCGACTTATGGTTCTAATTTTTTCTTCCTTACTTAATCTTCACTCGACCCTGATGCAGTTCCTTCATCTAACAAATCATCTCTATCAGTGTTTTCCTTCGCAGATGAGTCATCTTCTTTTCTTAAAAAGGTTTCTTCTTCATTTGAAGAAGGATCGATAGGAATTCCTCCATGTTCTTTTTTTGTTTCTTCACTATCTTCCATTATGGCTATATGGTTTTCTAGTCTCACTAAAGTATCTTCTGTTGTTACTAAAAGTCTTACAGCTCGAGAAGAGCCTGAAGATCGAGAAGAATCTGAAGACTGAGAAGAACCTGAAGAAAGATTGTCCATTCTTCTGCAAATTTTCACGCCGAAGCATTGGTCTCTACAGCATGCTTCTTCATTCTTACAATCTTCGTCACTGTTGCAAATAATGGTACCTACTAAGCCAGCTTGAGGAGCTTTGCAATCTTGGAAGATTTTTGGGCAAATTGGAACGTCAGATTCCACCAAAGTTTCATCTTCTTCCCCAGATGACGAGTGAGTTTTTCCTGAAGATGAAGACGAAGATGAGTGATCTGAAGATTGAGAAGAAGTTGAAGAATGAGAAGAACCTGACGATTTAGAAGAATCTGAAGATTGAGAAGATCCTGAAGAATGAGAAGAGCCTGACGATTGTGAAGATTCCTGACGATTACCCTTGTCGGTCATACTTCTGCAAACCTTCACGCCGAAGCATTGGTCTTTACAGCAAGTTTCTTCATTATTGCAATCTTCATCACTGTTGCAAATGATGGTCCCTACCAAGCCAGCTTGAGGAGCTTTGCAATTCTGAAAGATCTTAGGGCAAATCGGAACGTTAGATTCCATCGAAGTTTCATCTTCTTCTCTAGAAGACGAGTGACCTTTTCCTGAAGATGAAGACGAAGAAGATGAGTGACCTTTTCCTGAAGATAAAGACGAGGAAGATGAGTGGTCTTTTCCTGAAGATGCAGACGAAGAAGATGAGTGATCTTTTCCTGAAGAAGAAGACGAGTGATCTGAAGAATGAGAAGAATCTGAAGATTGAGAAGAACCCGAAGATTGGGAAGAACCTGAAGAATGAGAAGAGCCTGACGATTGTGAAGATTCCTGACGATTACTCGTGTCGGTCATACTTCTGCAAACCTTCACACCGAAGCATTGGTCTTTACAGCAAGTTTCTTCATTCTTGCAATCTTCATCACTGTTGCAAATAATAGTGCCTACCAAGCCAGCTTGAGGAGCTTTGCAATTCTGGAAGATCTTAGGGCAAATCGGAACGTTAGATTCCATCGAAGTTACATCTTCTCTGGAAGACGAGTGATCTTTTGTTGAAGATGAAGACGAGTGATCCTTTCCTGAAGATAAAGATGAAGACGAAGAAGATAAGGAGTCTTTTCCTGAAGATGAAGACGAAGAAGATGAGAAATCTTTTCCTGAAGATGAATGTTCTTCTCCTGAACTTGAAGACGAGTGGTCTTTTCCTGACGATGAAGAAGACTGATCTTTTCCTGAAGAAGAATGTTCTTTTCCTGAAGATGAAGACGAGAAATCTTTTCCTGAAGTTGAAGACGTCTGGTCTTTTCCTGAAGATGTAGACGAAGAAGACGAGTGATCTTTTCCTGAAGATGAAGACCAAGAAGACGATGAAGAAGCTTCACTGCACAATTTCAAGCTAGGCAAACAGCTATCCTCACAGCAGATTTCATTTCGTCTGCAGTTCAAATCGCTAGAACAGACTTTCCTACCAACTGTGCCTTCCAAGGGGTTCTTCGTGCAATCCTTCTTCAACTTAGGACATTTGTCTTCCTTCGTCCTGCAGACTTTAATGAAATCAGAACATTGGTCCCTGCAGCACATCTGGCTGGCTTTGCAATCCAAATCGGAATGACATATTAAACTGCCTACTAATCCTTTTTGGGGACCTTTGCAGTCTTGGTCAACCTTTGGACAGACTGGCACAAATACTTCCTCTTCTTTTTCCCTCTCTTCTGTCTTATGAGATTCTTCAGTTGCTGATGAATCTTCTTTGGAAGAAGCACCTGATGATGAAGATCCTGATGAAGAAGATCCTGATGAAGAAGATCCTGATGAAGAAGATCCTGATGAAGAAGAATGAGAAGTTCCATCGTCTTTAGAGGAAGAACCAGATGACGAAGATCCCGATGTTGAAGATCCTGATAATGAAGAACCCGATGAAGAAGATCCCGATGATGAAGATCCTGATGATGAAGAACCAGATGAATCTTCTAATGAAGAAGAATGAGAAGATTCATCGTCTTTAAAGGAAGAACCAAACGATGAGGATTCCGACGAAGAAGATCCCGATGATGAAGATCCTGAAGATGAAGAACCAGATGAGTCTATGCTCAAGCAAAGTTTGAGACTTTTTATGCAAGAATCTTCGCAGCAAACTTCGTTCCTTAAACAATTGGCGTCCACTAAGCAGATCTTCTTTCCGGCTGTTCCTCCCAAAGGATTAGTTTTGCAATCCTTCTTCACCATTGGACATCTATTAGGAACTTCTTTACTTCTGCAGACTTTAATGCCTAGACATTGATCTTGGCAGCACATTTCTTCATTTCTGCAATGTACGTCATCATCACAAATAACATTTCCTATCAAATCGGCTTGGGGAGCTTTGCAATTTTGAAAGACTCTCGGACAAATTGGAAATTCTGACGATGAAGATCCTGATGAAGAAGAATGAGAAGATGTATCGTCTTTCGAAGAAGAATGGGAAGATGCATCGTCTTTCGAAGAAGAATGAGATGAAGAAGAAGAATGAGAAGATTCATCTTTAGAAGAAGAACCAGATGATGAAGATCCTGACGAAGAAGAATGAGAAGATCCATCGTCTTTAGCAGGAGAAGATCCATCGTCTTTAGTAGGAGACGATCCATCGTCTTTAGCAGGAGAAGATCCATCGTCTTTAGAAGAAGAAGAACCAGATGATGAAGATTCTGATGAAGAAGAGTGAGAAGATCCATCATCTTCAGAAGAAGAACCAGATGATAAAGATCCTGACGAAGAAGAATGAGAAGATCCATCGTCTTTAGAAGAAGAACCAGACGAACCAGGTGATAAATCTGAAGATGAAGTACCCGAAGAAGTTCCCGTGTCACTCCCGGAAGATGAAGGCGAAGGTGAAGATGAAGATGAAGACGAAGATGAAGACGAAGATGAAGAAGAAGATGAAGAAGAAGACTCTACGCTTAAGCAGATTCTCAAACTCTTTATGCAAGAATCTTCGCAGCAAACTTCGTTCTTCAAACAGTTGGCGTCTACTAAACAGATCTTCTTCCCGGCAGTTCCCTTTAAAGGATTAGATTTGCAATCTTTCTTCACCAATGGACATTTATTAGGGACTGGCTTACTTCTGCAGACTTTAATGCCTAGACATTGGTCTTGGCAGCACATTTCTTCATTTGTGCAGTGCGAGTCTTCATCGCAAATGATACTTCCCATTAAGCCGGCTTGAGGAGCTTTGCAGTTTTGGAAGATTCTCGGGCAAATTGGAAATTCTGGTGGAGATGAAGAGCCAGCTGATGAAGATCCTGAAGATGAAGAGCCAGACGAAGAAGATCCCGAAGAAGAAAATCCTGAATCTGAAGAACCAGATAATGAAGAGCCAGGCGAAGATCCTGATGATGAAGAGCCAAGTGAAGAACTGCCAGACAAAGAGTCTTCTTTTGAAGATTGTTCATCTTTTGAAGAATGCGCTTCTGTTGAAGTTTCTTCTTCGGTTGAAGGTCTTCTTGAAGAATGTTCTTCTTTTGAAGTGCCTTCCTTTTCTTCCTTTGACACTTCTTTTGACTTGCTTCTTCTGCATATTTTTATATTGCTGACACACTCGTCCTTGCAGCATTTCGCTCCATTTCTACAATCCCGGTCGTTGAAGCAAACCGTCTTTCCTCGTAGTCCAGCCTCCTTGTCTTTCTCACAGTTTCTAATTAACTTGGGACACGTTTCTTCCACATCTTCTAGGTCTATGACTTCCAGTGAATCTTCTGTGATATAGTCTTTGTAATTTATATCTTCATCGTCACCTTTTTCTGCGTCTTGATCAGCATTGCCAGAACTTGAATTATTTTCTATTCCGTCGCCACTACTGTCTTCGTTGTCTTCTTCTTCGTTGTCATCTTCTTCGTTGTCAACTTCTTTGTTATCATCTTCTTTGTCATCATCTTCTTTGTCATCATCTTCTTCGTCATCATTATTTTTGTCATTGGTGTCTTTTTTGCTATCAGTGGTTTCTGTGTTATCAATATCTTCTTTGCCAGTAGAATTTTGTTCGTCATCGTTATTTTCTTCGTTATTATCTGTTTTGTCCCCGTTATTTTCATCGTCATCATTATCTTCTTCGTCATCATTATCTTCTTCCTCATCATTATCTTCTTCGTCATTATTATCTTCATCGTAATCATCATCTTCATCGTAATCATAATTTTCTTCGCCTTCATTATCTTCTTCATCATCTTCTTCGTCATCATAATCTTCTTCGTATTCGCTATCATTTTTTTCTTCGTCGTCTTCATTTTCGTCGTCTTCGTCTTTTCCTTTCATGTTTTCTTCTTCGTTTTCTTTTTCCTTGTCGTCTTCTACGTGTTTACCTTTGTGACCACCGTCTTCTTCTTTGGTCTTGTCATCTTCTTCACCGTCTTTATCTTTCTTGTCAACTTCTTCACCGTCTTTATTTTTCTTGTCATCTTCTTCCCCTTGGTCTTTCTTGTTGTCGTCTTCATCTTGGTCTTTCTTGTTGTCTTCTTCATCTTGATCTTTTTTGTCGTCTTTTTCTTTCTGGCTATCTTCTCCTTTGTCTTCTTCTATATTGTCATCTTTTATATTGTCATCTTCTTCTTCGTGTTTTTCTTCATTCTTCTCTTTTTCGTCTTTCTCTTTTTTGTTACCTTCTTCGTCTTTCTCTTTTTTGTTATCTTCTTCATCAACATCTGTTTTGTCGATTTCTTTTCCTCCTTGGTTTTCTTCAGAATCTGTATCAAAAACATGAGTGTCCGTAGTAGTCCCTTCTTCAACCGATTCTTCTTTAGATTCATTTTCAAGAGAAGATTCGCCATGTGGAACCCTGACGCAAACTTTGAGTCCATCAAGGCAGGCGGCACTGCAGCAGCCTTCATTTCTTCGGCAATCGCCATCCTTGATACAGAATCTTCGTCCTACAAGACTTTCGATGTTGTCGATCTTGGGGCATCTTGCTTTGGCGGATGTCGTGGTCTTGCAGACCTTCAGGAACCTGTAGCACTGGTGGGTGCAGCAGGTTTGTGAATGTTCGCAGTCTTCGTGCGCGTGGCAAACGGTCATTCCTCGCAGACTAGCTCCTGGACCTTTGCAATTTTTGATGAATGTGGGACAAGATTCGTGGGTTTCGGAACTTTTGTCGTCTGGGTCTTCAGGGTCTGTTTTGTCTTCGTCTAGGTAGGGAGGTACTGAGGGTGTTGTTAATGTTGTTTGTTCGTTTGTTTTGTCAGATGGAGATTTATCAGCTGAGTCTTTGTCAGATGGTTCTTTACCAGATGGTTGTTTATCAGATGGTTCTTTACCAGATGGTTGTTTATCAGATGGTTTTTTCTTAGATGGCTCTTTCTCAGATAGCTCTTCGTCAGAGGATAGTTTATCAGAAGGATCTTTTCCTGAAGGTTCTTTATGAATAGATTCTTTGTCAGAAGGTTCTTTTTCTGAGACTTCCTTTCCAGAAAGTTCTTTTCCAGAAGATTCTTCTCCAGAAGGTTCCTTTCCAGAAGGTTCTCTTTCAGAAGATATGCCCTCGTCAAGATCGTCATTCTTGTCTTGCTCGTTAATACTTACTACCTTTTTGCAGATGTTGAAATATTTAATGCATTCATCTTTGCAGCAGGCTTCATCTGGAAATTAATTAAGATAGGTACCATAAAATAAGTAGTGGTCACAGTATGCGATTTTTAACATTTGCGCATAGTGCGACCTGAATATCTTGTTTAATGATAATCGAGTTGATATCTAGGGGCAAATGACGCTGCTCGCGTTTAACTGTGGTCTACGAGGGTCGTTTGAAAAGTCCGTGCAAAAATAAAAACTACTTTATTGTTTGGGGTAAACCTTGTTTATTTTTCGACACAGTCTCCTTTTAGGTTTAGACACTTCGTCCAACGCTGCTCTAGTTTGTTGATTCCTTGCGAATCAAAAAAGACAGTCGCTATAATCTTTCCGCCGAAGGAACGGTCTTCGCCTTTTTTGGCGCACATTCCCCCTTGGTAACCCATTGTTTAGATTGTTCTTTGGCCTCAGGAGGGTAGTGATGTATCCATGTTTCATCCACAGGGACGAAACGACGCTTAAAGTCCTGCGGATTCTTCTGGGACAGCTGCAAACCGTCCTCGCAACACTTCACATGATTTCGTTTTTGGTCAAGCGTGAGCAACCGCGGCACCCATCTGGCGGATAGCTTTGTCATCTCCAAATGTTGATGCAAAATATTATGTACCCGTTCATTCGAGATGCCCACAGCTCTAGCAATCTCATGCACCTTCACTCTCCTGTCATCCATCATCTGCGGCGGACCGATTTGGAGGCCTAATAATAATAATCTTCGATAAGGTGCAATATCTTTAGGCATAACTGTACCTACATGTGCGGTAGCAGTAGCCTGTGGAATGTGGCAACTTCCGTCAGTGGACGAAATTCCCGGAACTGAGGCCCAAAGGCAGGCAAGCAAAGACGAGTTGGGAACTGCCAAGTGACGCAACAAGGTCCACCACCACCACCACCACCGCCGAAGCGATACCATAAAAGCCACATGCGCCCTCGCTGAAGGGATAGTCAATAGCCAGCCGTCGGTGACGATACTAGAGACAGTTAGACGAGTAATCATAGGAAAGTCGAGTTACCTCCTGGTGGTTGTGTTAGTCGTAGCATAGTGGTAAGGTTGGGGCTTTCGAACGGTTGAGGTAGGCATTACTGAGCGGACACCCGCCCTTGGGTAGGGTGTAGTTAAGCGAGAGGTACCATACAGGCTTTAAGCTTCGGCCCGAAGTCATCGGGGCTCTATGCCGCTTGGTACGCTAGCTCCCATCTCGAAGGTTTTGATCGTGCCACGTGCAGACTCGATAGCGTTTGTCTACGAGACTCCCTCAAGTCGGTGTTAGCTGCGTCGTTACGTTTCCTTCTGCAGAACCTCAGGTGAGCAGGAGACCACAAAGGAACCGCTGTTTCAAGCTCACTGGAGATCACGAAGGAAGCCTACGCGTACGTCCGACACTGAGCGATTCTCGAGAGGGAAGCGATACCGTAAAAGGGGTGGCCGCTGCAGGGGGCAAGTGTCAAAGACTGGTTAACGGGGTACCGGAGAAGATCTGAGTCGAGCATCGCTAATCCATTCTTTCAGCCGATATCAAGCTAACTTACGTCCGTGGTCAGAGGGCTATTGTAAGAACGAATAGTGAGTAATTAAGTAAGGTCGCATCTAGCAGGTCAGTAAAGGGCCAGATGGCCCGTATTGTATTCTTTCTCAATGTTATATTCATCTTCTTAGTATGCGTTCGAAGTTCCTGATTATTGTTCAATGTTACCTGTGTTAGATTATGTTTCAATATTATATTTGCTTCATGCCAGCCAATGTTACACCTAGTTATTAGTTATTTGTTTATTATTTAACCTTATCTACCATTTTTCTGAATTTTGAAACCACTTATAAACTGTTCTAATCGAAGGTGCAGAGTCACTATAATGTTTATCCAAGCTTCTCTTTAGTCTCCTGAGGCGTTTTGCCTTTCATAAAGTAATGTAAAATCACTCGGCTTCCTCGATTCAAACGAATGCTAAACACAAAGAAATGGACCGATCTGACTGAAACTTGATTTGTGTTCTTCCAAGAGGTGCTACTAACTAAACATAACCTCGATACGCGACAGTAGTGTCATCTCTCTGACTTTGCACGGACTTTTCAAACAACACTCGTAACTCTAGAGCGGTTGGTCGCAGACATTGCCTCTGGCCTTCCGCCTCCGGATGTGCAGGTCATCAATGTGACTGATGGACCTAGTGTTAGTTTGGTTGTTTTAAGGGGCGTAATTTTGAAACTCAATTTCATCATTCTTCCAAACGAAAAAAGTAAGTTCACGAGAAGCGTATGAAGAGTAAGATTAGGAGAAGAAAGTTTAAGAGAAATACCATATGTTTAGACAAAGTTTCGTTTAGAGTAAGCATAAAGTACAAAGTACCAAAAAAAGAAACTTCAATTTCACACAGAAGAAACTTACCACGTCTGCAGTCCGCATCAGAGTCGCACTTCAAATTGTGCGCCACCCTCAAGGAGTGCATGGTCTCGCATTTCGGTTTCAATTTGGGGCATTTCGGGTTTTGGTCTTCCGGCGTTTCTTTATGATCTTCAGGCTGAAGAATGTTAATCGGCAGCTTGCAGACCTTTTCCCCCAGGCATATGTCTTCGCAACAGAGGTAGCCTGAGAAGCAATCGGAATCCTTGGAACAGTTATCCACATTTTTGTAAACAGGGTTGGGACACATTTCCTTTTTGATGTTCGGGGGACAGGTAAAGTTGCCTTCGTCTACCGGGGAAGACACGTCTTGATCCTTGAAGCTAAAGGGAGGTTTGCAGATGTTGTGCTGGTAGCAGGAGTCCTTGCAGCAGACGTAATCCTTCATGCAAAATTTCGTCCTGAAATCGCACTCGTAGTTCATGGTTTCGTTGTAGGGCAAAGGTTTGCTGCAATGGTTTTGGTCCATCGGGCAGGACGAGTCTTGGTCTATGGGAGGTTTGCAGATGCGGTGAGCGTAGCAGGAATCCTTGCAGCAGATGTAATCCTTTAGGCAAGGTTTCTCATGGTTGCATTCGTATTCCTTGGTTTCGTCGTAGGGTTTCATAGGGTTGGTGCAGGGTTTTAGCTCTTTGGGGCAAAGCTTATCTACGTAGTCTTTTTGGGGAAGCTGGCACAAAGTTTTGGGCACCATCCTCTTGCACACCCTGTGCTTGTAGCAACTATCATGGCAGCAGAAGTACCCGCTGGGGCACCTACTGTCTGCCACGCACATCATGTGGCGGCTCTTGTGGTACTCCTGAGGGTTGAGGCATTCGTTCTGCTGCTTGGGGCAAAACTCCTCGGTGAAGATTTCCGGAGTGGCGACATCCTTGTTGGCCCTATTCGCCCTTTTACATACTAAATGCCTGAAGTTGCAGTCGGGGCAACAGAGGTAGCCTTGAGGACAATCTTCACTCTTCAAGCAGACCAAATGCTTGGTTTGATAGAGGGGGTAGGTTCCTTTGCAGTTTATGCTAAGGGGGCATTGGTCTGAACGGAGGCGAGGCAGAATAACACAAGGAAAACAACAGAAGAAAAAAGATAAAAAAAATTAATAAATATCTAAAAAATTAATGGAGGTTTGTTCGTACCGACATAGGCGAACGCAGGTGCCAAGCCTGCGAAAAGTAGTGGAAATAGGACGGCCAACATGGTCGGCGCTTAAAAAAAATACTGAAGTTAAAGAGGAGTAATCTGAACGACCAACCCACTAGATGATTCCTTATCGCGGCGGGCAATCGAATAGATACCGTTTTTTCGCTCGAAAATCGTTGTAATTCTACAAACTAAACAAGTGAAGTGCCTGTCTTCTATTGTTAGATAATCCGCTATCTTGACTTATTTTCCGCGTTTTTACGAGACCGGTGCTTTTTGTCGTAGTTGGCCGTGAACGCTGAGTGGTTTGGAGATTGTCATTGAACACTTAGGGATGGAAAGAAAAAACAACACAGATAGAAACATTTTGAAAGAAATTAATAGAAAAAAAAACAGAAAAAAAAACAAAAAATGTGCATGCAACTAAAAATCATCTTAGAACTACAGTATTTCAAAACGTTATCTACATATTTTTCGCCAAAGCAGGTTTGCAAGTATTAAACCCAAGGCATTGGTCAGGGCAACAAAGTTGCAAGTACCCATCTTCGTTTTTACAGTGGGCGTCCTTCGTACACGGAGTTGGTTGAGTCCCATGACGGTAAGAGATACCACCGCATGATCGTCTTGCGGTATCCTGCGGGCAGAAATCTACCGCAAAATACAAGAATTAGAAACCCTCAAATATAAAGTCAACAGAAATAAAGGCGCCAAAAGTAAGACTTACAATTGTTCATGTTGGCCGCATCCTTCTTCTTCTTCTTCAAGTCTTCCAAATACTTGGGATTCACGACCAATTGGCCATTGTGCAAGTAAACAGGTACCCCATCGTCCACAATGTGGACGTTCACCAAAATGTTGTTGATGACCTCAATGAGTTGAGTTGTGAGGTCATCCCCGGGGATATTGCAGACGTCCTGGAGTCCAGCTAATCCCGCGGGATCCTGAAACCTCGTCATGTTCCTCTTTCCCGGCAAAGGCCTTCTCGCAGGTTGACCATTAGCGTCCAAATAAAGAGGAAGCTCTCCTGGCATTTGCTGTGGATAGCTTTGGGGAGAATTCTGGATGGTAGGCGTTGCTTTATGGCAATTTACCGCGCTAAGGGGCACCCTTTGCCCATTAACTATCGGCTGACCACAAGGAACAGAGTTGCTGGTAACATGGCCCAAAAGAGCCAAAGCAAAAACACCCAAAACGTACATCTTGCCCAAAGGTATAACTTCGATTGAAATATTTTGGTTTCGATTTGAGCGAACGAAACCTAAACCAATTCAACGGAAGAAAGAAACAAATCTAAACCAATTCAACCCGAAAAGCACAAACAACCAATTAAAAACATCTGCTCGTAGATATAACCATGTTTCCCGGAAAACAAAAAGTGAAAATTGAGTCAAAGGCTATCGCCATTGACGCCATGTAGACGCTAACATTTTCGCGAAAAAATCTCCTCAAGGTCCAAAGTCGCCTGATTTCTTCTTTCGGTTCATCAACGAATTATCATTTATAACTAATAATGATTAACTAGTAATGATAAACTAGTAATGATTACTATCATTAATTAAATTACTAGCATTAATTTAAAAAAGTACAAGAAAATGTTACGAATCAATAAAATAAGTACAAGAACGAATTCGTAAAATAAATACAAGAATATGTTATCGTGCCCAGGGGCCTTGTAATACCTGATAAATCATCAAAGCAGATAAATTTAGCGCTATAAAATGCTATTTGCTCGTTCAACACAATTTCGCAACGGAATCATCGATTTCGATATATTATTATGTTTGCTTTACTATAAAAATTCGTGTGTAGATACGACCCAAATAGATAAATTGTAATAGGTAATAGACGCATAATGTGTGAGACACTGTGTGACACACTGGTTTAAGCACGGCGCCAAACAGTGCGTTAAACATTACGTTAAACATTGCGTTAAACATTGCGTTAAACACTGACTGCATCAAGTATATAAACGCAAAACAGCCTAGACTTTACGAGCGCCCCTCGTAAGTCACTAACGCGAAGCTACCAACACAATAAAAAAAAACATTTCTAGTTCCTTTATGTCGCTTACCTATGTAACGAACTAGTTTTAATTGTAAATTATTGTATGAAAAATACGATTTCACTTACCGCAAATGGCCTTAAATTCGTCCTCACATGTTAAAGATCCGATTTTTCATTCATCTTCATGGCTAAGACTTGGATTTTCCTCAAAATTTTGAAGAAAATCGTCGCGATTGAAGAAGTCGCCGCCATTGTTGATATTTCTGACATTTGAATAATAAGTCAGTTTTGCACTAGGCTACTAGGATCGGGGTACTTCTTCTTCTTGTGCGAATTTTCAAGAAGCATTTTTTCACCTGCAAAAAAAAGGATATTTTCATTAGTATGGAAGAATTCTTCAAGACGTTATTTTCAAATTAATTAACTTCTTTTTTTTTAAGAAAAATACACTATAGGGATTAGGTTTTGATTTTTGAGGCCTTTTGACTACTATTTTAGAAAGGGAGTTCAAATTATAAATAGACGCGGACGTGACGTTGGTTGCCTATCTCTAATAAACATAATTTATTTATTATTTTATTATATTTTACGTTTTTGATCCGAACTAAGTTAATTTATATTTTGGATATCCAGGGTCTCACTTATAATATTTCATTAAATATGAATAAGGAAATATAAAATTTGTCTAATTTCAAGACCCAGGATACCCAAAACAAAAAAAAATATAAATTAATTTATTTATTATGTTACAATTTTACGATTGTAATAACATTATGTATGATTATGAATTCAAATCCTTCAGAAATTCCACCAAAGCACCGTAAATATGTCTGCTTCATTTATAAAGTAAATTTGCGAATTTTGCAGACTTTATAAAACTAATTAGCTATTTATACCACATTTTTGTGTTATAAAGGTCATATTAAAGTTATTTGTAAACCTTTTATAAAATATATATTATTTATAATAGTCTTGGGTAACCACTACATGACATATAAGTTGTTGAATTGTTATATAAAAGTGATCATATTTATTAAAGCCAAATAACAGCGAAGCGCGACCTTCATGTCTTGTGTGGCTCGCGAACGAGCGCCTACTACGTTGAATATATGAAGCTCTAGTGAAGTGTCTTAACCAACGAGCGCCGAAGGCGCGAGGCGGTGAGCGAGCGAAGCGAGCGAGCTCAACCGTTCTATTAATTTTTAATAGAGAGTAATTTAAAAATTAAAATTAATCAAAATTGAAATTAATTAAAATTAAAATTAATTAAAATTAAAATTAATTAAAATTAAAATTAATTAAAATTAAAATTAATGGAAATTAATTAAAATTAAAATTAAAATTGAAATTAATTAAAATTAAAATTGAAATTAATTAAAATTAAAATTGAAACTAATTAAAATTAAAATTGAAATTAATTAAAATTAAAATTATTGAACGTTTCCAAGTCTGATGTTTTTAAATAAATCTATAAAATATTACGACGAGCTTGTTTCTAATTATATTTCATTAATATTGATTGCATTAATCAATAAGTTGTATTTGTTTATAAAGTGTTTTATGTTGAGGCCTAATTTTCAATAAGAAACATCCGGGAACATTCGAGAAATCTAAAAACAAATGAATCATTAAATAATAGTTATTTATACACAAAGGGAGTTAGACTACGTATTACTCCTGAGAATTTCGGTTAATGCCCGAGACGAGCGTAGCGAATCGAGGGTAGCGAGTCGAGGATAGCGAGTTGAGGGTAGCGAGTCTAGGGCACTAAAAATTCGAAGGAGTAATACGTGTCTAACTCCCGAGTGTGTATACAAAACTTTTCTCACGAGCGTTAATAATTAATTATTTTGTAAAAAATAAAATAATTGTCTAAGGGAACAACTTTATGCATGCAGTTTTCTAAAGAAATTGGCAGCACAGTCGAGCGGGAGTAGTGTCAAAAACTCCTAAGGGAATAAAGTAGATTACTAACTTTGCCGCATATGTACTTTTTATGGCAAATTCCGCCACTAATAGGAAATAATAACTCATAGGGAGTAATGTTTGATATTATAGATTAGTTTTAAGTAAAAAGTAGGCATGTAAAGTGCGTAATATAATAGTTTATAAATATGTTTACTATATTAATAAATAAGTAACTAGGAAATATAATCGTTCATAAATATTTGGCATTTACACAGCCAATGAAATACATATGACTATTTTTCTAGGTATGTTAAAATTAGGAAAAAGAAAATCACGTGAGCACTTGAACCTAAAGAATAATGAAAATAAATAATAAAACATATAAATATAGGAATAATAATCATTAATAAGATAATATTTTAAGCTGCTATGGTTTTTAATTAATATTGCCCTTATTGTACTTCTACTTCGGGTATTGTTTCCGTGACTGTTGTTAGCTGTATTGTTGTTGCTTCCGTTGTTGTTGCCTCCATTGTTGTGGCTTCTGTAGTTGTTGTTTCTGTTGTTGTCATTTCTGTTGTTGTCATTTTTGTAGTTGTTGCTTCTGGTGTTGTTATTTCTGCTGTTGTTGCTTCTGTGGTCGTTGCTTCTGTTGTTGTTGCTTCTGTTGTTGTTGCTTCTGTTGTTGTAGCTTCTGTTGTTGTTGCTTCTGTAGTTATTGCTTCTGTAGTTGTTTCTTCTGTAGTTGTTCCTTCTGTCGTTGTCGTTCCCTTTGTCGTAGTTGTTCCTTCTGTCGTTGTTGTTTCTTCTGTTGTTGTTGTTGGTTCTGTGGTAGCTGCTTCTGTAGTTGTTGTTGTTTCTGTCGTAGTTGCTTCTGTTGTTGTTTCTGTCGTAGTTGCTTCTGTTGTTGTTTCTGTTGTTGTTATAGCTTCTGTAGTTCTTGCTTCAGTAGTTTTTGCTTCAACTGTTGTTGCTTCTGCTGTTGTTGCTTCTGCTGTTGTTGCTTCTGCTGTTGTTGCTTCTGCTGTTGTTGCTTCTGCTGTTGTTGATTCTGCTGTTGTTGCTTCTGCTGTTGTTTCTTCTGTTATTACTTCTGTGGTTATTGCTTTTGTAGTTGCTGCATTGTTCCCACCAACGTCAACCTCACCGAAAGGTACGAACCCCGAAGCAAATTTGCAAATCCTGTGCACGTAACAGTTATCCCTGCAACACTTGTATCCTGAAGGACATTCCAAATCATTGAAGCATCTAAATTGATATGTTTCTTGCAAAGGAGCAGGCCAGAAACAGTTATTCTCTGAAGGACAACACCCAGGACGTCTCAAGAAATTGGTCATGTAGAAAAATTGGTGCCTAATTTTTGCGTGATTGGAGCAACAGCGTAATCTAGTTTGGTGATAGGTCCAGTGAGAGGAGAAGACATAGCACCAATTGGTGCAACTGGTGGCGATTTGGGCACAAGGATTATAAGTGCAAAGAGGGTCCCCAAATTGGGGACCCAGGAAGCCATGAATGCCCCTCAAAGGTAAGAACGAGAAAAACAGGAGAAACATAGAAAATATGAGAAAATTTGGATTGGGCAGCATGTTGGAGCTCACTTGTGAAAATAAGAATTATGCCAATCACAGTTATGCCAATCACAATTATGTCACTCAGACTTGGGCCAATAACACTTAGTACTAATAACACTTGGTACTAATAACACGGTACTAATAACACTTGGTACTAATAACACTTGGTACTAATCACATTTAGTACTAATCACATTTAGTACTAATCACATTTAGTACTAATTAGACTTGGTGCTAATTAGACTTGGTACTAATCAGACTTGGTACTAATTAGACTTAGTACTAATCAGACCTGGTGCTAATCAGACTTGCCACTAATCAGACTTGGTATTAATCAGACTTGCTACTAAACAGACTTGGTATTAATCAGACTTGGTGCTAATCAGACTTGGTACTAATCACAGTTCTGTTACGAGTTCTCGTAATAGGAGATCTATGATACTAATCATAGTTTCAAGGTGCTCAACTATGAATGAGTAATGTTGTGCAAATATTAACCTAAACAAACGCAGAGAAATTTAATTCAATTTGAACAAAATGACTATAAAGGCAGCATATTTGTTTTATTGCGGTTGTGCATACAAATGTAAAGACTTGAAGGACAGGTGCGAGGCGAGTGATAGTGTTATCTCTTCAATGTTGGATAAAGTTGTGGTCGGCCAAACCCAGAGACATGCGTGGCGGATTTCATTGCCATAAAGTCAGGAAAATGCATTTTGAGTTGTCGAATGTTGTTTTTGTTGTGACCTTGTTGTTGTTGATCGTGGAAGTTTTGAAGGGCGACGATGATTACTTTTGGAAAGTTTGGACGAAGAAGGTTCCCGAGGAGGCGGTTTCTGGAGGATTGGATGCTAAGGGAAGGAAGACTTATGTTGGTCTTGGCTATTATCCTTATCAGCCGAATAAGGACGTTTTGATATCGGTTTTGGTGGAAGGGGAGGAGGCGCATTCGCATTTGGGGCCGTTTTTTCTTGGGACTGAGTTGGCTTTGGTAAGGGATTGTCATTTTATTGACTCGTTGATTTTTTTTTAGTTGTGGCTATCTTATTTGACCAAAAAATTTTAGATCATTTTGTTTTCTTTCTCTTCGATTATTGCATTTCTGTCCTTGATTATTGTATTTTTCTCTTTGATAGTATTTCTCTTTTTGATTATAGTATTTCACTTTTTGATTATAGTATTTCTCTCTTTGATTATAGTATTCCTTTCTTTGATTACAGTATTTCTCTTTTCGATTATTGTATTTCTCTATCTTCGATTATTGTGTTTCTCCTATTTAGATCCTTTGCACCAATGACGTCAACCCACCGATTTGGCGGCAAGTTCGAGTCAACCAATGGGATTTAGGCAATTGCTCTGCGGTGATTGGAGGATTTAGCAACGAATCGAATCTCCTGATTGGTCGAGTTCAAATGGGGACCAAGTTGCTATTGGGCAAGGTTTTTCCTCCTAGCCACCAATGGAAGGGTTTGGAGGTTTGGGATGAAGAGAGACAAGGACCTGAGGGTGGTCACGTTGGAGGAATTTTGGAATTTGAGGTTTTGGTGTCTTGTTCAAGTGAAGCTAAGGAAATTGGAGGCAATAAGGAAGAATTGGAAGAAAGTGTAGTCAGTGATGTGCCTTGTGCGTTTTGTTTGTTATCGAAGGATCCACGATACCTGTGAATGTGTACAAAAGACGATCCATGAGAAACGCAAACAGAATTTTTGTTTTTGTTTACTTTGTTTCGTTTTATCTGTTATGGTGTAAGATTAGGATGAAGGTTTGGGTACTCTGGGGCAGAAGTGATCATTTAAGTTGTAGTTATATAGCTCAATACGTCATTTAAGTTGTAAATTAATTAATTTAAGAAAAATCACTAAATAATTTAGGTAATATGTATAATAAAATTTTAATATTACTGTTCCTGGGTTGTAAAATAATCACAACTGTGTTATCATCTTCGGTTAAAACCTTGCCTCGTAAGTAAAAAACCTTCATAAAATTATACAACCAAACATACACTCCCTATACAATTGGTAATATCGTTGACAATTGTTTTACTTACTTAAGTCTTTGACATTATTTTTACAGCTTATTTCTGGTTGGATTTTTACGGAATCATCCCCGAATGTGCTTTAAGAGGGGGGTTGACCTTCACAGGGCGACCAACTTATGTGGGCACAACCTTTTTCCCGGATTTTGGGGTTTTGCCAACTATTATTTACGAATCTGATAGGTTTGTCTACGGGACAGCCAACGAAACGCTTTTGAAATCGGATAAGAACACGAAAATTCTTTGTTCTAATGGTTTGAAGTGGAGGAAGGTTAGTTGGGAAGGTCTCCACGAAGAGAAGTGTATTTTCGTCGAAGGCGGCTATGAGGACGGGTGCAGTTTGCTGATTGGTCGGACTAAGAGCACCTTGGATTATCAAATGGTTACTGGGAAGGTTTATCCTAAGGTTAAAGGTTGCTCTAAGAGGGGATTGGAGGTTTGGGGAAGGTCTGAGGAGTTTAGGACGAATATTACTGATGGTTTTGAGGTTTTGGGGTTTTGTTTTTGATTTTGTTGGTTTTGTTATTTAAAAAGATGTAATTGTAAAAAGTTAAATAATAAACATTTATTGTAAACAAGAGACACAATGGACGTTACTAAGAGCAGCTTCTTCGAATTCCTGCCCGTGGACAGCGCCACCATTGGAACAATCGAAAAGCATTTCGAATTCGGAAATGCCCCCTAGATGGCGGTCGGCCCATTGCTTCTCCTCGTCCCAAATTTCCAATCCTTGGTATTTGTGCTTGTAAGGATAAACCTTTCCAATCAGGATTTTCCCGTTCTCAAAGGGAATTCTTCCTATCCTCAATTTAGCGTCATTGCTATATCCGCCGATGATTGGCTTACAAGGACTCAAGTCGGCCTTACTGAGGCTGACCTTTTGCCAAACTGGGGGGTTGGTGGTGTCGGCGCACAAGATCTGATTAAGCAAACATGTTTAATGAGGATTTTAATAAACATTAGAAGTGGGATAACCTGAATATAGGTCAACCTAGCAGAAGTTCAACTTGAAGAGGTTAACCAAGAAAGAAGATTAAGAGACGAGACGAGATTAAACGTAAAATCGTTACCAAAGCCAAGTCAGTATCCAAATAAAAAGGTCCCAAGTGAGCGTGGGCATCTTCACCCTCGAACAAAATCGAAGACAAAACGTCTTTGTTCACTTGTTCCGGGTAGAAACCCATGCCCACGTAGATCTTCCTGCCGCGATGGTCTATTCCCCCTAGAACTGCGTCACTAGGGATTTTTTTGGTCCAAGGCCGCCAATAGTAATCACAAATTGCTGGAGATATCTGCAGGAAGGTCACCAACGAAATCGCTGCCAATTGCCAGCTGAGAAACATGTTTACCTTCGAGCACTAACGAACTAATAATTGTTGTGGCATCAGGTTTACAAATAAGTACTGCTCGTTCGCCGTTGAAAGAATCTGATTGGTTTACTTGTGGTCAGGTAGCTCCTATTATTCAAATTTATGCTGTTTGTCGACGTTGACTCATCGGGATTAACGGTTGATTCTGGCGCATCTGTTCCGTTTAGATTTGTCTATGTAGGAAGGTGTACTCGTTAAGTTGGTTGCCTAATATATTGAGAGAATGAAGAGAAACTTATTTTAAAAATGAGCGAACTCAATCGCCCAATTATTTAGAAGGTAAACGGGAATCTAGGATCGGTTAGTCCACGATGTTGTGGCGATCCCCAGGGCAATACCCCTTTACGTATAAATAATAAGAAAAACAATCACGAGTATAACCAACCTAACTACCTGTCAAACACCCCTGACAACTAAATTCACAAAGAAATGAAGTGGATCCTCCTGAAATATTATTTCTTCCCAACTCTTCTCTTCAACAATATCATTCCCTCGCAATCTCCCGAGTGTTACATCTGTGGGGGTCCAGGCGCCGACCACAAGATTTGTACGGGCAAATTGGACCCCCAGAAAATCCCCAAAGCCACCTGCCCGAAATATTGCCTCAAAACATTGGAGACCCACATCAAAGGAGGCGAATTCTACCACCGACGTTGTTCGGATGTCCCCTGCGACATCTTGGAAAACGATGGTGACGAAAATGAGGAATACTATAGCTACAAAGATCAGCCTCCTTATCGCAGGGGGCGCTGCTTTTCCTGCGAAAAGGACCTTTGCAACGACAAGGACCCCGACGAGGACTTAATCCCCAGGGGAACCCTAAATTACACTCATGTAACGCCGTATATAGATGGCGCTGGTTGCAACGAAAGTCGAACGCTGGTTTTCTTTATTATTTTTGTCATTATTATCATACTGATATGGCATGACCACGCTTAACTGAAGATTGGTAAAAATCCCCACGTGGAAAGCCTGAACCAGGAAGCTAAACAATCATTCCCAAAAATTCGCACGTGGACAACTTGAACCCGGAAATGATTACCAACTCTTCTAAGTACCAAAACAAGTACAGGATTGGATTCCACGGCAATTTCGCTTTCTTATCCGCTTATTTGTTGACTCCAACAATTCCGTCAAAGCCGGCCTTGGCAATCATTGATAAAGCCCACAGTCCATAAGGGCTATTTAAGACAACCTCAGCACCAAATAGCTCAAGTAATTCAACTTGTGACAATCTAGCAACATTATACAATGTTGAAAATCCTCCTCGTTTGTTCCGTCGTTGCCTCAGTGACAGTTGGCAACGACCAAGGCTACGGCTGCGTTTATTGGTGCAAAGCGATTTGTCCGGGCTTGTACCACCCAATCACGTACTGCTGCTCTTACGACATCTACGGCAGAAAGGAGAACTTCATCAAGTTCAATTGTTCGACCGAAGAAACCGACAAAAAACCCGATTTGACAGCCAGGCACCCTAAATTTGACAGTCCAAAGCCTACTGCTCCGTTGGAGATGAACCGTGAATATACCAGCCTTGAAAGCGACGAGAAAGACAAAAATACTTTCTGTAAGTCAACTTGATCTTTTTTAACTCTTTTATTCTACATCAATCTCCTATTATTGAACTGAATTTGTAAATTTAAAAAAATACATTCTCCAACAGCTCAATGTCCCGCTGAAATAGACCCCCGAGACAGAAACTGCATAGAAGAACTAAAAGGGACGGAATTTTGCAAAAGCGACTACCACTGCAAGGAAGACCAATTGTGCTGCCAAGACAGCTGCCTGCCCCCAAGTTTCCAAATCTGCAAAGAGAAATCCACAGATTTGATGGAATTCATCTGAGGGGAATTTCCTTCCATCTGTCCTCATCAGAATTATCGCGTATTATATTCTCACAATTTATAATAATAAATTATTTATGAATAGTACTTACACTTGTTTACTAAACACGAGATAACCGAGTGACCCGTTTCTGCAGAACAGATAACACACAAATTGGGGAAACACGGTCGTACCTCAGACTCTATAATATATGTGATAATATAGAGCAAGCGCGTTGTACATATAGAGCAAGCGCGCTATACATTTTTCATGATATATAAATAACACCAACAAAATAAGATTAACCATTCTTGCACAATTTTCGTAAATAAAGTTCGGAAAACATGTCATCTCTAGCTATTGTTGGTATTTCCTTGTTGTTCTGTTGTGGTTCGACTTTCAACTTTTTCGGTTTCGCGAGGGCGGAAGATTATCATTACTGGAGGCCGTGGAAAGGGTACATACCTCCTGATGCCGTTCCTGGAGGACTTGAACCAAACGGGAATCCCACTTACATAGGGCTTTCCTATAGCAAAGACCATAATGGGGTTATTCCCATGACAATCTACAAGGATGGACGGCCAGCTGAAGGTCATTTGGGAGATTTCCATCTTCTCTCTAGAGATTACACCCTGGTTAGTATATATACTGTCTATAGACAGTTAATAAATAATAGACACATAACAATATTCTCATAAGGTTGTTGCCGAACTTTCCGAGCGCCCCTCGTAAGTCACCAACACGCAGATACCACCACAAAAAAATGAAACCTTCTAACTACATATTGTCGTCTACCTAAGCAACGCGCTAACTTAAATTCCAAGTTTTTGTGATGAAAAATAAGTTTCCCTTACCAAAAAAAGGCATCAAATTCCTCCTCGCTTGTTAATTCCCAGATTTTTCATCATCCCCACAGCTACAGCTTGGATTTTACTCGAAATTTTTAAGAAAATCGACGCGATTACAGAAGATGCCGCCATTGTTGACGTTTTTGACATTTGAATATTAAGCCAGTTTTACACTAGGCTACTAGGATTAGATCACTTCTTCTTTTTGTTCTTCGAACTTTCTGCAGTCACTTTTACACCTGCAAAAAAGAATAGTGTCAGATATAAAATATTAAATGAATATATTATGATGATTATTGCACCTTGTTAACTTGGCCGATTCAGCCCTTTATTTTGATTTTTAATTAAAATAATTTATAAAACGGGCCGAGAACACAAGATAAATAAAGACAAATGAAAATACTTTAAAAATTGTATACACATAAAAATGATTGTTTCATTTAACAAAACGTATTTTGTTAAATATAAACACTAAAATTAAAAATAGTTATTTTTCACCCAATAAAAGTTAGTTGCTTTGACAGAACCAAACTCGTTAATTCAATGCACCAGTTTTATCAAAAGTTCTGGTAAAACCAAATATACTGTTATTATCTTGACAAAATGAGTTATTGAATTCAAATAGTTGATATTGTAAAATGAAGCGCTTCTTTAATGGTCAAGTAACATATTTGCTAATAAATTTAAACATTTCATAAAGTTGACTGTATCATATCATTTAGAATTGTAAAATAGTGCAACGGTTTGAGTCTATCATATAGTTAACGTTAATATAACTGTTACTTGATATAATAATATTGAACTGGTGTTTGGTACACTGAGAGAAAAGAATTTTTTAAATCAAACAAATAAGTCTAAATATTTTTATAATCTTGGGTTTATAGTCCTTATTTTATAAAATTAAATGCACTTTTCCTTACGCGTTTCGCGGTTTGACCGCTTCATCAGAGGAAATATAACAAATGATATGACAACAACGA
>JAWQRP010000578.1:0-25993 GCA_033557875.1 Quadriops clusia
AAATAATTAGCTTACGATTTAGTTGAAAAAAAGAACAAACAAAAAAACTCACTGATAATAGTAACTATAATGGTATATGTTACCCTACAGTGAAATCTGACATTTATTAGAGATACCCTTTCTATAGAATTAGATAATATAAATTAAAAGAACACTATCAAATACTTCATTATAACTTTATTTTTAACTAAAATATTTGAAATATCGCTTTGCTTGAAATGTTTGTGTAATGAATGATTATGGAAATGTATCTTTAAACTTGCAATCAGTTTGTATGTAATGGCACAGCCACGGTTTTACTGAATTCTTTTAATTAATTTACTATATATATATATATATCTGCCAAAACAGATAAGGAGATTCGCATATTGATTGCTATACTTCAAATATATTCAAACAACAAAAACCAGATTTGTTAAAATAATTTTGAATTGTTTCGCTAAAAACTTGAGATCAAGAAGCTGCGTTACCTAAACATATTTCTGTTTTGTTTTGATAACTGCTTATCAAAAGCTCTAAGCCAGTCTGACATTACATGCAGTGTCACCTTTATCATTTAAAATCGATTTATTTTTTAAGTTTCGGTTAAAAATTTATGCTACTTGCGTTGCCTTTTTCCAATGTTAAATTGTTTTGCGATGTCACGTTCACGTAGTTCTTTTTTCTGAATATTTATTAAGACAATATTTTCTTTTAACTTTAAACTTTTTCTTTGATATAAAAGAAAGACTAAGCCAGTCCTGCTAATGTCATTATTACTGCACTGAAATGTTCTTGTTTGCGTCATTTTTAGAAACCATACAAATCATACTGGAATTGTGGACAGAGAAGAATACTTTACAATGCATTATTTTTACCATAAAACAATTTATTTGTATTGCTTGATATCGATAGTTATAAATATGTACTTCTCTCTGTTTAAATTTTTCAAGTGGCATTATTTCTATGGTCCGCAGGGTATATGTTGTTGAGCATAAAATCTCAACTTTCCAGGAGTATTTTAATTTTAAATAGTTTCTCTAAATCCAGTTTTTGAAAATATCATTTTTTTACATCAATGTATTTCAAACACCATTCTAAATTTAATGGTTTAAAGGATAATTAATTTGCTGAAACCCTTTTGCAGATTTTTAGTTGATTGTTTATGAGAACTTACGAAATTATTCACCATATTTACTTAATTATTCACTATACTGTTGTATTTATAATATTTAATATTTTCTTTGTAATTTTTTCTATCTAAATTTGACTTGCCTCGTTGTTTCTGTGTTTGGTGGTTCTCTGAAATATTGTAAATTGATTTAACTGATCTGAGGACAGTTTCAAGTTTAAGGTACCAAAAACCCCACCTCTTTATAATTCGGAAAGAATTAGAAGTATGAGTCTCCAACTTCTTTACAGTGCGCAGAAACCTTAAGAGATGATTTCAGCGCACATAGCGTAGTTTGGCCACTTGTAACAACTTATTAACTGTCACCATAGATTTTATATCTAGATATCTGTATAAAAATTGCGTTAGTATAATGTAATACACGGCCTCCATAATTTTTCTCGTCAGAGCCTCTTTCTTTCCCAAATCTGCTATCCCATGTTATTCTTACGTACTTATTTTTAAGATTTTGTTATTAACCTCGGAGAATTTTACATCCCTGCATTTAATTGAATTCTATCTCATTAAGAATATTGCTTGTGGAGATCCCCAGACGTATTATAACGCTATTAATAAAAAATCATTTCTGCATTGTAACAACAAGTAAACAACTTCTAAATACTTCTGGAGTTCCAGGCGAATATTAATTACAATCAAAAGGTGACAGGTTTTGTCAAGTGTATCAATATCATCAGGCCGTTGTGCTCACATTTCTGAAGATATAGAAATTTCCCTTGTGACAGTCACTGAAATTATGAAAAAAGATGTAGATCATTAACCATGCATTGCATATGAACAAATTTATATTTGATATAATTGAAATTCAACAAAATTAAGAAATATGAACAAACAATAAAATTATGTAGGCTGTCGTCGTTTAATTATTTGTCCATCCATATAAAATGCACGTTTAACGTTCTATTTCATTTTTATATGTACTTGACTTTCTGCCACATGGGGTTATTAGTTATTAACAGAGATAATTTCATCATTTTCTTTTTCAACGTTCAATGTTAAAGTATTTTACCAAATGCTGGTAAGTAATCAACTACAGAGTGCCCTAAAGAAGGTAACATATTGACCCTAGAGCTTTTTTTAAATGAAACAAAACCTGTCTGATAATAACATATCGGGAAATAAAATCAATTTCTTGGCGAATATGCCTCAAAACAATAGATTTTACCTATATTATTCTCAACAACGTTTAGAATTATTTATAGGTGTTATAAATTGTATTAAATGGTACCCATAAGGTTGTTCTTAACCTCCCGTAATTTCAGGAAATAATGTAGAAATTAATTAAAGATTTAATATTTTCAACTGATAATAAAATTGGTTGTAAAATAATAAAATCCAAAAGATATAATATTTTTTAATTTACTCATACAATATTTAAAAAAAATTATCTACTCTGTTATGTACTTGCCTTCTTCTTGCATAGGATTTCCCAATTTCTATCTTCTTGATTCACGAATAATATTTAATAGTTTAACTATTATAGCAGAAGTGCTACCAAACCATAATCGAGTAAGGAAAACTAGGGAATTGCATAAGGGACCGCCGAAACGATGAAGTTTCTAATTATTATAATTGTCTGCAAGCTTGAAATTGCGCATAAACAATTACCACACCTGTAGGAATTGAAACTGGTGTTGGGTTTCCTACTTAAGTCATACGTTAAACCCCTTATAAAGAATGCTATTAATATGCCTTTTATTGTTTAGTTTTCTAGGACGTTAATAAAAGCAGGATGACGACACATAATTTACAACGGTAGCATTATAAGAGAAAAGGAAAAAGTAGATAATTTGTTTCTTTAATGCAGGCAGTATCTCCAGAAAAGAAGACGCTAAATTCGCAGGTCGTACAAGTCCGGAGTATTGATTTATTTTTTTACTGCTAACATTTTTCCAGACTCCATTTTCCAAAATTTATTTAATCTGTATATTTATAAATTACGCTTGTTGCCAAAAAATCTCCTAGCAATCAAATCGAGCAAATTTAATATTCAAAAGCAATAAAAGATTTATATTGTTTGATATTTCGAGCATAAGACAAAGAAATTCGTCTTCTCGCCATAAAAGAAGTTCCTTCAACCATAAAGTTACTCTACATGTTGCGACAGTAAAACGGCGATAAAAATTCGATGTGCATTTACATCAATTTTCCTCCTCGGTTTAGCTCGTTTGTTTCAGCTGAAAAGCTTCTTATGCACAACGCAGTCAACAGAAAGCTGTGCCTGAAACTTCGATCGTACTTTGTTCAAAAATTGTATAAAAATGTAGAGTAGTATCTTTTTATATTTTCTCCGATAATTATCAAATTTATATGTTGTCTGCACGCTTTGAATATAATTTGTGAATTATGCCTAGGTATATGCACTAATGGCAATGAGAAAATTTTGTTCAACAATTGTCTGTGATAATAGCTTTCCAAGTACATATTAATTATTTGTTATTGCAACGAAGGACGTAAATCGCAAATTAAGTAACGGGAATTGAATTGAAATTTACATAAAGCGATAGGTATTACACTTAAACGGAAAATTAATAGAGCTTAAGCTGCAAGGAGATAAACTTAATTTGCCGCATCTTTAGTGTATGTGACGTTTGGTTACGAGCTTCGCCACTAGGGGGTGCGGCATGAATACTACAGTATGCGGTTTCATTTCCACTATAACGTTTCTGAACATCTGCAATTATATTAATACATTTATGGTGGAATCAATTAAAATATATTCTGTGGAATGAGCACGTGGAGTTTATTTAGATTATGAAAATTTAATTGGGCAAGGCTGACGCTTGTAGTTAGATCCTACACGGGCTGAAGTTGTTGTTCCATTCTCATTTATTGATTTCTTTGTTAAATAATTAAATAATGCGCATGAATGCAAGTGGAAATAGATTTGAAGGACTAACTATATTATCGTTATCTAATATTATTTAATACACACCCTTTATTAAAATATTTATTTATAGTAATAGCGTTTAATTTGTTTAAAGTTGAAACTGTATTTAAAATCAGAAGCATGAAGTATAAGATAACTCAAAATGACACAATTAAATTGAGGTTCACTTGACTAGAAATTTCTCGTGAAGTTATTTGGCAGTAAATTTCCATTCTAAAATTAGCTATATGCTCATAATAACGATTGTGTTTTCGCGAAGTGGCAAACTTTAAAATGCGGATAGAGGGAAAATTGACGAAAGGCTGAACAAATGGGAAGTGAATTACATATTTTCTTCCCCCTTTATTTTCTTTCTATTCCGGGGGAGTAAATGTTTGCTTTTTCGTGAAAAGAAGTTAAAAGGGAATAGTGATAATTTCTTGAGTGATGTTTGGGTTAGGAGGTGCTGTCTTGGAATGCTTATAAAATCATGAAACTGAAGACAGTTTAAACTTAATAGATGGGAGAAATTTGACGTTTGATGTACTGAGCGTTTCTGTTTCTTAAACAAGCTTTTACTCGTTTATCTTTATGGTTATGTTGGGAATTACGGTTTGTATCGGCATTTTTTATATGTAATATATTCGTCGTGAAATATTTTTCCTGTAAAATATTTTTGCTGATTACAAAAATCTATGATGGAGGAAGGTTGTTCGCTTGGGGAAAGTAACATAATTATTCATCTTCAACGCATGATTTATTACCAACAGGTATATTACTGCTCGCTTTATGTATGTATTTTGGCATATGTCCCATAAATATTTTCTATATTTGACTTTTATGTTCATTTTAATTACTGTATAATGATTTGTACAGCTTACATTAATCTTTAAATGTGTGCATTCAGATTTGAAGATGTTTTACAATAGGTTTTTTTGGTCATTGATATTTATGCGCAGATGTTGTTGCAGTAGGTCTGATTTATATCAGAATTATGCGCTGTAAGTTATTAATACGTTTGTTCAAAACGTGAGATTTAATTAGAACTGCCGTTTAAGTATTGTCACAGTTAAATAGAGGCAGTCCGCCATTTCCTACAAGTAGTAGGAGCCCTTACTCTGGGAAGAAACGCCTATATTGATCGCAGGATTCCCCGTTACACGCAATGAAAAATGTCCGCCTTGCGTTGGGGAATCTGTCTGCTGACAAACTTCGACTTCATTTTTTCCGATTGTCCGATTGCTTCATATCCTCCGCTAGATAAAAAGAAAAACTGCCTGACATTCTCTTTTTTACACACATAAATTCATAACTCTCAGAATTTTTTTCTGGTAAACCAGAGCTACATTTTGTCTTTACTAACATAGTTAAGCAAGTTTGTTGTATAGGTAATTTTATTATTGCTATATTAATGCAGATTTAAAAAATATTTAATTAGAATTGAAACTGAATGAATATCTTGTTTTGTTCTTAGGTGGTTTACCTTACAAGGTGTATCCTGGCCATGATGGTGTGTTGACGGAAAAACGTAAACAAAGAAGGATTAGAACAACATTCACTTCAGCACAACTGAAAGAATTAGAACGAGCGTTTCAGGAAACACATTACCCTGACATATACACTAGAGAGGAAATCGCTATGAAAATTGATCTTACGGAAGCGAGAGTGCAGGTAAGCTGTTATAAATATTAAATAGACATAAAACTAATAAAGCCTTGGAGATGAAAGCGTTTTAAAATAATGTATTGGGCTTTCTTGGCGTTTCCTGTTTCCTCTTTCGGTTTGCACGATGATTCAGTATTGAGGTAAACTTCGCAGAAGAGCTTAAGAATAGTTCTGCGCTATTTGTAACGCGTGTGGCTTTGGAGGTTTAGTTGAAGGTAATTGTAACGGAAATGCTTTCACGTAAACATCCCAATAGAATTTACTTTTAAACAACGATCAATCAGGTAAGTTAAAGTATAATTCTTTGTCTGGAAAACTTCATTTTTCATTCCCTTTTCCAGACGCGTGTTCAATTTAACTTTCCGTCGACAGTTTTTACTCGCAGCGGGTAGGCTCCCGTGGACTACGGGATTATGAAATATTCAGAGAACAACGCGAAGCTCAGGTGCATTTGCGGGGCTCTTACACTGAACAAAATTAATAATATCAATATCTATAAGAGTAATTCCATCACTTTCAGCTTTTTGCCGTTGTTAACTTTATTACTTTTGTCTATTATTTACAAAATGTAATTTTCTCGCCTTTTATTAGATTTTATGGAAGTAATACGTGAGCTATATTCCGAAGAAATTATTATTCAAAATAAATGACTTTTGTTGAAACGCAGCATTTAATTTCCATGGCTTTAAGTACAAACTAGCCCACGTGACTTTTTTGAACCGTGCCTTTTCTAATGCTTCTCTTTAAATGTAAATATAAAAAAATTAAAAATCTGTTTATTAAAATACTTACCTAATGGTAGAAATTGCCAATCTTGGAAAATATCTTCTTCGTCAATGATTTTAACTTTTTTTTTAAATTACCTAGTAAACCGCAGTGAATTAAAGTTAGTAATTTATATAGAGAAAATGTTAGTAATGCATGATTGATAGATACATATGTACCTGCAATACATATGTACCTATCAATCATGCATTACTAACGTTTTCTCTGTATAAATTAATAACTTTAACTCACTGCGGTTTACTAAGTAATTTAAAAAAAAAGGTAAAATCAATGACGAAGAAGATATTTTCCAAAATTGGCAATTTCTACCATTAGGTAAGTATTTTAATAAACAGATTTTTCATTTTTTTATATTTACATTTAAAGAGAAGCATTTGAAGAGGCACGGTTCAAAAAGGCACGTGGGCTAGTTTGCACTTAAAGCCATGGAAATTAAATGCTGCGTTTCAACAAAAGTCATTTATTTTGAATAATAATTTCTTTGGAATATAGCTCACGTATTACTTCCATAAAATCTAATAAAAGGCGAGAAAATTACATTTATATATAAGTATTTATATATATTTTAAGAACACAAAATACTATATATTTCACTTCGATGTTTATTTTCTACATAATCAATTTTAGCCTGGAATTTGTTTGCTTTGTGCGCCTCCGCCAATTGGGTACACCTTGTCCTATCTAAAATCGTATTGAAAAATTGACTTGCTTTGTTCTCTTCCCTGTTGCACGCGTGCGAACCTCATTGAGGCTACAATGTAAAAATTTGTTCTGCTACTTCTGTCAAGTGTATGGAAATAAAAGCCGTGTGACCCATCGATAACACCATAGTTTGGTTCCCGGCACAATGATGCCCAATTTCACGGGAAGGCGCGATGAGGATGCGATTAGGACGCGTCAGTGCAGATCAATCAGAGATTCCGGCATCTAGTTACCGAAAGCCACGTGACCACTCGTCAGTGAGGGGGTACATGCGCCAACAATAATTCCACCCTCTCAGCGATTTGATCTACAACGGGGCGATTGTTTAGCGGAACAGGAAAATAAATATGTAATTGGGGTCATGATAGATCACAGAGTTATTGAATTACACAAACAGCTAAATTATTAACTTATTGCAAGGATCTGTACTTCATATGAAAATAAATCGCCTCAAATGACACATAGAACTATATAACGTACCAATTTATTTCAGTTAAAAATTCCTCGTTGCTCGAGACTCAAAGTAGAATTGAAGTAATAATTGTAATTTTAATAGTAGACAACACGTTAATTTAATTAACTTAACTAGGTTATATATGTTGAAAATAAGACCAGAAGTAACTTAAATGCACACTTACATATTACTACCAGAATTGGCATTTAAAATGGGAATGCAGGAAGACTCTCATATTTGAGTATGTAAATGAAGTTAAACACAGTGGAGCAAGCAGGAAGCACGGGCATGCAGGAACGTACAACAGCAATATGCGGCTTTGGGAATTGGGAGTAAAAAGATAAAGCTTTACCGTGCTCCATAAAATTTGCTAAATGACGCGAGTTCTCGTCACTATTTTACCCACAAACCATTTCGCGGTCGCAGCCCCATACATGCTCGCTAATTCAGATATATGCGTTTGATTTCCTTCGCTGCCGTGTAATTTTTGTTAATATAAACTCGCACACTAATTGCCACCGATTGAAATAATACTCTTACACGAGTGTGCAGTTGCGCCTTAATTTCGAAATTGTTTAATAAATCTGCTTCCAACTAATCCGCACCAGCTTTTTGCGTTTCTTCATTTAGTTTATTACACTATAACAGTCTAACTTGGAATTTCGTTATTTGACCAATTGATCTTTTCGAAAAAAAGGAAATATTAAAAAAATGTTGTTTGGGTATTAAATACTTTTTACACACACAAAATCGTAATTTAATCTGTTTTACAACAACTTATACTTATTAAGTAATACAGGATGATTTTTTTCAAGTGGGTGGAGGCTCAATTCTAACGGTGACCAACACGATTGGCACATACTAGAAGACGGGTGATCGCGTTGGCGACGCTGAGAACTGTGTCTCTATCCTCTGGCAACTTGAAAAAAGATCATCCTGTATACAACATAATGAATGCCCTTTTCCCATGAAAGCATCCCTTTAGTAAAATATACTTACAAATCTATTTATAAACTAAATTAAACGAGATGTGTATTTAATCGATTTGTAGTATTCGCACTATTTTGAACAGTCCTTGGAATCATTTCGAAACAAGCAAAGATGAAGCGTGATCAGTGAAATCTCCCTCACCCATGTATTGGTTATAAAATGTCTGTTGGAGAAGAAACATCAATTTTTGTCCATCTTTCGAATAATCTAACTGACGCGACGACTACATCTCGTCTATATTTTTCTGATGTTTAATTTAGCCTTTAATGAACGTAATAGTTCTATTGTCAGTATTGGTTACATATAATTTGTTAATAAAACAGTTAATCTGTTCTTTGACTTACAGCGAAACCAGGGTATACCAAACCATAAGAAGAAATGTACAAATAATTAATCCGTTCTCATGAAAAAAAAACTCTTCTTGATATTATTTATTAATGGGGTTGTAAAATAATTTAAATACGGTTTATCAGTTATCCATAGCAAAATCAATTTCTTAACATCATCTAATGTCTCCGATATCAGCTTAAAAGTTGATTTAACACTTTTCGCAACGTTAGCAGAATTAATAGTGTCGTTATTTTTCATGATTGTCGATATCATCGTCTTGAAATACTCAAAAAGAACGAAGGGATGTACATACTACGGCGAATTTTATGTAAAGGCAATAATTTTTTAAATCAATATCTTTACAATACTAATTGAATGGCCTCATTTTATAGTATATTTTAAAATAAAAGTTAAAAGTTTATGAAAAATCATCTTATTGTCAAAACTGCCAAAATAATTATGAATCTTTGAGGTTTTACATTGGATGTCCTGAAAAATTGACATATCAAACTTTACCATGAATACCACCAAGTAGGTACATACTTTATAGATGATATTATGGGTTACTATTGGTCCACTGAAATACATAGTAATGTTGACAGGTTGAAACCCAAAATTCATGGCGGTTCATAATATCTAAAGTTTTTAAGATACTTTTATTATCTATTATACTTTAGAGTTATACAGGAATATCTCCAAGATTTCAGCAAAAATCATTTGATAACAACAGATAGCATTAGGTATGTAATACGTATTTTGTCGGAATTATTTAAAATGTTAAATAATCTTACGATTCAATAATAATAGTAAAGTTAGATGAGTTATGAATCATATAAAATACTTCTACTTTATGTAAATAAATGATGTACTAAAAAATTTAGCTTGTGACATAATGTTTATAATTTTTCATTTATTTGCAGAACGAATAATTGTACGAGTAGATATTTCGATACACACATATTGTATCGATTTAATATTTTGAAATACAAGGCGCAAACTAGTGAACATTTTAGTTTTACAGTTTCTACATTGAATAGTGCATTATAATCAAAATTTTTATACAGATTGATCTATTCACAACTGGCCAGGGAGTGGAGACACAATTCTATAGGGTTTAAGGTGGTCGGTCGTCAATGGCTGAGACTACAAAGCCCCTCGACAGAGGGTA
Source organism: Quadriops clusia (assembly GCA_033557875.1). NCBI lineage: Eukaryota > Metazoa > Arthropoda > Insecta > Coleoptera > Hydrophilidae > Quadriops > Quadriops clusia. Next base: position 10,133 of record JAWQRP010000578.1, read on the forward strand.
TCAGAAATCTTGCGGGACAGGTTTTCTATCCCTTACGTGCATGTTTTCTATTTGTGCCTCAAGATTTATGATATCCTCTGTCGAGGGGCTTTGTAGTCTCAGCCATTGACGAACGACCACCTTAAAACCAATAGAATTGTGTCTCCACCCCCTGGCCAGTTGTGAATAGATCAATCTGTAGACTTCTTAGAATAACATAAAAGCATAATTAAATTAAAGACTTGTTAATTTCGAAGAATTGAATTCGGAAGCAGATATTATAAAATAAAATCGTTCAAGTAGTTTCCTAACTAATTTTATTTTCAGAGAAGGCAATCGGTTTCTCTACTCACGGCAGCATCATCAGGCCTTTGCATTTAACAAAACTTAGAGGTGATTCAGCGGGTAAAAATTGAAAAAGATAGGCGACACGTAGGAATAAATAAAGAAACTAGTAAAACATGGAGAGTATATTTGTGATAGCACGGTATATTTTAAAAATAAGTTATAAGTTTTTTTTAGCTGGAATGACGTGAGACGTTCTTCACTTTTAATTTTTATTTCTAATTCTCCCACGTAAAATAGAAATGAAAGAAATTTCAGAAGGAAATTTTTCACCATGTATTACCATTCGAATATGACTTGTCGGAAAGGACTCAATAGTAGCACTGAAGTACTTAATACATTCTTTTTGTCTTATCAAAAGAAAATATAATTGAAGCAATGAAGGGCCTAGTTTACGTGCAGGCATTAAACATTCTATTTCGTGCTACGTTTGTTGTCCAAACATGAAAGTAGCGCTACCTTTTTTAAATTCCTTGGCCCCGTAAGATGTCATCTGGATACGACCATTTTCATATAGCAGATCGAAAGTATTCAGCTTGAGGGGGACTATGAGTAAGGGTGTCAAGCAAAACATATAACCATTACCACAACACCCGCGACTCTCATCATCCATTTAAATTCATTCATTGATCACTCAATGTTCAATATCGTCTTTTATATGATCAATGCTATAGTTAAATTTAAAACCTAATAAAATATTACAATAGTAACAGTCCATACTAACAGTTCACACTATGTTCTATTTTCATTAAGTATACAGGGTGTTTAAATAAAACATGTTCATAAAAAAATTCAAATTTCATACCGCTTCTTCGATGTAGTGTACACATACTATTCTTAAGAATTACGCCATCTAGTGTAATATTGACGAAGTAGTTACAAGTAATTAAATCTAGAATGATGCTTATGCAACCCAATTACCTATCCTGTCGCGCCGACTAAAAAATGTATAAACACTGACATTAGACATTAGTAATGTGTGCTATTTTAAAGAGGCGCTATGAATTTTGAATTTTTTATAAACATGTTTTATTTGAACACCCTGTATGTATACCTTATTACGATAGTTTTATTAACTTAATTGGATGATTTTTTGCATCCCTTCTAGTTTCTGGGGAATTTGTATATATTTTCAGTAGCTGTTTTGCGTATTTATTTCCTTATAACTTATTTGTGTTTTCACTTAATCAGTTTCTTAACTTTTTTAAATCTTTTCCTCTTTTGTGGACATTGTAATGATAGATTCATGGGAATTGAGTTCATCAAAGGTTAATAACCGGGTAAGGTTATAACAATAATACATAATATGTCACTGAAACCTCGACAATTTTATGACGTATTACTTTTTATAATTCATTAATGTATCCCTCCATTCAGTAAAATTCTTGTGTTTTAGAAAAGCGTCTTCCCTTGAAAATTTCTCGAAAATATTTCTTAGCAAGCGTCTAGATGAATTTCCAAATTTCAATTCTGTCGCATGCGCCATTTCGGAGATTTACTGATTAGTGAATGCGATTTTGTATATCCAGATTTCCAATTTAACCTTATCATACATCTAGTGTGGTCTTATCGCAATAACAATTTGTAAATAATTTGAGGCGAAGGGATGATGTAGTTACAATGTAGTGCCACCACCAGTTATTGTGATATGAAATTAAAATGTATATACCTACGAATATAAGCATAAGTGCACTTGTTTTATTACTTTCCTAAAGCATTTTTAAAAACGTTAAACTAATAACTATTAAATGCTAGCATAATAAGTGTAAACTATACACTGATAAAAAATAAAACAAACTCTTCTAAAAAATAAAAACAAAGAGAATATCTTTTGTACTTTGTTCTTATTTTCAGAGAGAAAAATTTAAAATAAGGTGTACTAAACATCGTTTACGGACAAAATGAGTTCACAGCAGAAATTAGTGAAATCATTTACGAAACGCATAAAATGTGAATAACACGCCAGTCCTTCCTCGTGAAAAACCCACGGCCATAAACAGTTATTAATATTTGAGTGTATCTAGACAATAACATGTGCTATATAAACCGTCAAAACATTTCGCCAGCGAAGCTGATAGGGAGAATTTTCTTTCTAAGTAACCGAGTAACTTTATATAGCAGGTAGAGATTATGATCCTAATAACCTTTAACCCAGGATAATGGCAGCACTTAGCAGGACACGTTCTGGACATCTGGGTTAAAACGCCATTTACGACGGCAATTTTGGTTTCATCATTTATCAAATATGTACCTGCACAGTGTTGCCACCGCACAACATTTGTTAATTTCCCCAAACGAAAGCTAGATTCCTGTCTGATTCGCATTTGGAGCGGAAGTAAATATCGGCATTTCCGGTGCTTTGTAAAATATAGCAATATTATTGCGTTCGACTAAATTTTCTTCCGTGTCCGCAGCGGTCATTGTTAATCAAGTTAGGCGGTGGTCTCAAGCGGCCTGCCTTCAGTTTCAAAAGCATGCAACATCTGTATTCCATGCTGCATCCACGCCAATGTCCGTTATCTCGTAAACTATTTAAATGTCCATCCATTAGAATGACAGAAGTTGCTGTACATATATAATCAAGCTTATATATTGCTTCATGAATACTTGATGCGATTTTAAAACCATTTATTAGCGGAACCATTATTAATAAAGACCATTAGAGCGATCGCATTATTTTGCGGAACTTCATTAATCATAACTTTAATTATCTAAAATAGTATTTTAATTCTCCTGTTTATTAAATTTTGACACTATAATGTATGCTCCACTGGTGCAATATTAATTACTTCGTTCCTTTAAAGCTGTAACCAAAATTAAGTTTCTTCAAATTATAATTGCTTTGAGACATAAATGTGAATCTACTAAGTAGACTTTGAATCAAAAATATTTATTTGATTTTGAAATTTGTACAAATAAATTTTGTATTTGTATATCTACCTATCTATACTTTATGGCGGCGTTATGCATAGGTTCCTAAAATATTCTTGCGCCTCCACCAATTGAGTAAAATTCGTAAGCAGTAAAATCCCAATTTAGTATTTCATTGCTTAGGAAAAATGTCGATACCAATGCCAGATATAATAATTCTTGAATACCATTTAATTATGGAAAGCAATTTCATTACATTGGGTTGGACGTAAGAAGCGAAATTTACAGCATCTTTCTTTAGGATTGTGACCCCACTTAAAAGGATTAACTTAATGAAATGTACAATTTATGTGCTCAAAAATGATTTAATAGTCAAGTTTAAAGGGTCCTCGAACAAAACAATGCAAACAAACAGATAACTTTACCAACACACACAGACTGAATTCAAAAGTTCCTCTAATGTATATAGAATGCGAACGAGTGTGTTACTACGGTTTTATTACAGTTTCAGTGCAAGTCCATGGCGGTAATAGCTGCTCTACATCAGTAACCACTTAAAGTGATTAAAAAGTGATCCTTGATGCTGACACAAGACGTTTTAAAAAATTAAAACTTAATTTCGCGGCTTAATTACTTGCAGATAGCATACAGAGGAGATAAGGGAAAGTTTGCACTATTGTCGCCGTCTTTGTCCAAAGGAAAACTGTTTATAATTTAAGGGAGGCAATTAAATTTCAAAAAGGATCAAACGGTTGCTCTATAATGCCCCCGCAATTTTATATTCGTTTGAGTGATATTTTATTCATAACATTTAATTAAGTGCGAAATTCCATCAGAGAAATGCCGATGGTAGAATGCGAGTATAAATAAAAGTGCTAAATGCGGGCACATACGAACATACATCCTTTAATATACGTGTTTCCCTTGTCACTTTGTTAAGTACACATTGCATACGAAATGTCGTCCCTTTGCGCCCCTAGCGTGATCAAACAACACCGTTTTTACTCTCCACTCCGGCTAATCTACTGTATAAATACTCGAGGAATCTATTTTCAGTACAAGATAATCCAAATAAAATAACAACGCAACATCTGCGATATTTTATGTTTTCTTATTCATTCCTGTATTATCCGAATATGGCTGTGAAAACATTTAGATGAAGCCGGCGGGAGTTAAGCTAGAATGTATCTTTAAGCCCCAATTTTTAGGTCCTACTGCGTTGTTTGTTCAATTAAAGAGGGGCCATTACATTTGAGGAACTTGCGAGGTTATTAGTTATTAAAAATTTCAAGTGTAAAAATATTCCGCTACTTAATGTAAACGTATAGACTCGAAAATAAATTATGACATCATTCGACGAGTTCAATTAGTTATAGAACGTATTTCTACTCGTAATAATTTGTGATTATATATGTGACTCTGTGTAGGTATAGGTAATTTTAATAAATGGATAGGGAGATTTAACAAACCGTTAAATTGTGGCCAGTCCGATGATGCCAAATTAAATGTTCTGTGTCATTAGTTCAGAAGGAAATAAATTATGCATGTTCTTCTTTTATCTGATTCACGTGTAATGCTGGCAATTTGTTACAAGTTTATCAGTTGGTGTACTCGGTTATTTAATATTCAATGTAGAGGTTACATATTAAAAATGTGAGCAAAAGAGAATGGGATGTCCAATTATGGAATTGTCTCGCCGCCTACCGCCTTAAGGATTCCAGAAGAAAGATTGTGTCATTTAGGGATAATAATTCCGGAAAATGTTGCCCCAAGAAGAGTGTACGAATGTGACAGGACACCTGGCACCTCTATCTAATCGACCTTCGCAACGTGACACCGCCAAACCGCAGTTGTCACATTGCCGCCTCTGTAAATCTACCATCGCGACTACAAGTTGCTTTATTATTCATCCCTCGACTCCTAATAAAGTTGGCGGATTTCAAATGTACAATTACGTCAAATTCCGCAATTTTACATAATACAAAGGATACGGAAGATGATTGAAACTGAAAACTTTTATTGAGTTACGGTTCCTGCCCCCCTCCCACGATCCGGCACTTGTTTTCTCGAACGAGCCACTTTAAAAATTAAAGACTGCGAACTTCGCGGTCGATTTTTGAGGATCACTGAATTGAATCTTATGTAAGTTTACGGACGTAATTGTTGTGTTACTGGGTGTTACTGGTGTTATGTACCATTTATTTATTACTGTATACCATTTTAAGGAAGTAACCACTGGAAATATTTAGAAAGTATCGATTTTTTTTATGTTTTTAAGTAACACTCAATCATGCATCGAATAGACGAAACCACACCTTAATTGCACTCGAAGTGCCTACTGGAAAATAAATCCCAAAGATGAGGTATGATGTACATACCTCATTGAGAAAACTAGCAACCGAATTATATTCATTTTGCTTTTTGCTTATACTGAAAAGTAGGTACCGTTTTCTTCACTTTAGGTATCTTTTTTCAAAAACTATAAGGTGTATTGACTTGACTTTTTGTTTCGCTGTTAGATAGCAATTCTGGGGTGAGGAAATTTCAAACAATTGAACCGTTCCCACTTTTTTCAAACATGAAACAACAACAACTTACTTTGAAATTTTCAGTCTCTGGCATCGTTAGTTTTACTTAAAAAAGAAAACCCTCTGTTCAAATACAATAATTTAGTGAAGATAAGATGTGATAAAAATTTCATCAGAATAGTTAGTTACCTCCTTAAACAATTAATTAACGTCTACGATTTGTATACAATTTGAAAAGCTTTTACCAAAAACTTAAACAAACAAACAGAAATGCGAAAACAACAAAATGGAACTGGAAAAAGTCATGGAATCCTGCAGCAATTATTCAGCACGGAAACTACCTACTGTTTGCTTTTTGTAAGGACTGCATGATTTCAAACGAATGCAGCCCCGAAAAACTAATTCCGGATTCACGCATGAAAATCCAGCTAATCAAGCATTCCTGCCGCGTCGGTCGGATAGCAGAGCCATCGAGCGACTTTGTCAGGACGCGAATGTAAATTTAATTTGAAAAAGTAGAATTAAAATAAAATGTTTAATTTTGTTGAAACAGTTACACTGACACTAATTAAACAAACCAGTGATAGCAACAAATGTCATTTGCAAATTGGAATTAATTTGGAGAGCTCTAGTTTAATTTTCATTTTTAGAAAATTTCGACGAGCATCAGACAGTTTTGCGCCCCGCTCCTGGTTTGTGTCCTGCAACGACACGTATTTGTCAATAGAGGCGCACATGTGCAAGTTTGTTTATCGACGCCAATATTTGCCCAAAAGCTCAGGCGAGCAAACACGGACACCGCGGCGAACCCCTCCCCAAAAATCTTCGACACCCTACATTAGCCTCATTGTGCTCAAAAGCACAAACCCACCATACACTGCTGGTAATAAACTGGGAGGTGGACACCTGCTCCACTATCAGTTCATTAAACTGAAGTATTTTCAGTAAGAGTAACTTATGGCAGGGCGTTTCTTGTTCATTGATTTTAAATGGGAGATTAATGGTATGCCCCAATTTATTAAATCTGTCCTGCTGGATTCTGCATTATGTTCATCATGCTTTGTACTCCAACTATACGACAACTGTAACACTTTCTAGTTTTCATTATTCTTTCAGGATGACTTTCAATATTTTCGTACATGCACAAAAGAGATATTTTTTGTAAAATTTATAAACATGAAGGTGAAACTACTAACGTTACCCGACGATTTTTAATTAGTAACTGACTTTATGTGGACGAATAAATTATCTATGAATAAATTGTAAATGGACTAAATCTGAACATGCATGTGTAGTTGAACCAACTAATGTTTGAATAGCTTCGTGAATATTTAGTTTCCAAATTTAATTCAATCTCTTTAATTTAAGTTATAAACCCTTTGTAAGAAAACTTAACTAGTAAAGTCATGTTTTTAAGGCAGGAAAGCTGCCTCATCATTCTAATCATATTTCTTTTTATACTTTCTTAAAGGTAAAATACTATTGAAAAATATTGCAAAAGATTATTATGTTGTAAAGGTTTTCGGCCAAAATCTATATGAAAAAAGCAGAATCCTTATTAAATTGTTGATAATGTTCTACATTTGAAAGAATTTCTTAAACGGCACATACAAGTGCATCACACATTGAGCACATACAAACTTGATCCAATATGCGCCCCCTGTAGTTTACATAAGGGTGGAACAATCAGCGACCCCTGTCATCTTTTAAATAGTCGAATAGAGCTGTGACCCCTTGCCATTTAACACGTCAGTGTATTATATTCTATTGGAGGTTTCCGAGTGGAAATGATTTAATATTCATTACAATGGTTACGAGCTTGCTACTTACTTCATAATCCGACACCAACTGGATTAAAATAGAAAAAAAACCCTGCATGTCATGTTTGATAACATGTGTTGCTTATAAAAGCGTGTTAATAGCCTATGTTAACATAAAACACTTTGTGTTTAACACTTGTTCGCGATGACGATTGTCTCGTCTCCTATTGATTACCGTAGTACGAACGTAGCTTATTTGATTAATGCTTCCCGTATCAGAGCTTGATTATACTTCATGTTTTTTGCGATATGTCCTAGTCCACTCAGAGATAAAATCATAACGTAACAACAACTTTTCTGTTTGACTTTTGAAATTTGCCCTTTCATCCCGTTTTGTGCCCTCAATTACCCACAAACGCAATTAACGAAAAATTATACAATTGTAAAAGTGAATTCCATTGTACGAAACATAGATTCCCTCTATCCCGATTGCTCCAATAATATAGATTAACCAGGCACGCTCCATTCGATAATGGGATTGATCGTCAGTGAAAGAACCAAAGTGAATAGTAATAACTAACAGACGGCATGAGATAGACATTTATTTTATTACAATTGCAGGAAAGCACAACTGCTACACACACTCTGTCTAATCACTTCCCCATCATTGCGAATGTCCCGATGCATCTGTACCGTGATGCCGACTTTGATAATTCAATTTCGTCGCCATTGATTTTCGATTTTCCTGCGTTTTCAATCCGATTAGCGTACTTTGTAACCCATTAGAGCCGCTCGCCTAGGCGCACACACAGATTTGTTTCTATTTTTGCGGCGATCCGCTCCTAAATGTAATGAAATTGCTAATCACTTTTTAATTGGCATTGAACTTGTGATGGTTGATTTTGTTCTGGAATCACCACGTAAGTTGGGCGGATGAGTAGAAAAAAGTATTTCATGTTACATACATGACTGGGCAACACAAAAATTAATGTCTATTTTTAACTGATTTAGAACAATTTTGATGTTCAACTTTCTAAACTATAGTCACATCTTGATTTTTTTACGTTTTTCTGTACAATTACGGGTAGTTTTGCTTTTATGTGATGCTTTATTATTTTGTATTTCAAAAAATAGCACGCTCTAGTAGTAAATATTCTAGAGTTTTTTTAGTACACACAATATTGATGCCCTGAATCCAAAAGTCACGATGGTTTTGCCAGTTTAGGTCGACTTCCAAAAGTATAGGAACATCATTATTTAGTTGTTACAGTTATGGGTATCTTGATTTTATTGAGAGCAGATAACAGAGGCGCTGGGGCGCATTCATAACGGATAATTACTGTTGAACCCTTAAGGGAGACATCCCGTTGAATATTACAGGGCTTCCAATACAAGAAAATTCAAGCCCTGAATTTTTCAAAGTGATGACGTAACATGCTATTTACATATACGAAGCTTTATCAGTAACTACCATTCAATCTACAGCTGGCAACACAGGGAGAAAAGATTCTTTAACGGAAATATATTTATTTGACCCAAACATAAGAAATTTAAATGGAAGCAATTGTTATATTTGTTGGGAATTAATAATTTTATTAATATATAGTTTTATGTATTCAAATATGTATTCATTTAATGCAACTACTATATTTCTTTGTTTCAACAAACAATTTTAAAGAACCAATTTTTTTCATCCAAATAGACATTTCATTGCCCATATTTAAATAGAAGGTTTGTTTAACATAATGCATTAATTTTTTAGGTACAAAAAATCCTTTCTCTCTGTGAATGATAACATTTAGTTAAGATATTGTATTCAAGAATGATTTCTTCATAAACAAATTTTTCGGATAAGATATATTAGGAGAATGTGTTTGACTTATTCAAAAGATCAGAATTCTAAACAATAAGTATAGTTATTGACTATGTATAGTCAAAAAACCTGTCCTGATCTAGAGAAACGGATGCCATATTCAGACTCAGCGGTGCCGAATTTTCATAAATCAGTTGAAAAAACCTAGATAATTTTCAAAAAATGAAGTTTTGTTGCCCTTAATACACGCTTGTATGTACAGTAACAATGTAGGCTCATAATTGATTATAGAAAGCTTGAATAAGAATAATAAATACAATATTTTGTTGTTGTGTGTATACTAGATAGATGATAGGTAGATCCACATTACCAAATGGGAATTGCATAGTTGCAGTGTTGGTGTTTAATAGTAATTATTAACCATAAAGTGTGCCGTTAAAATCCAAACTTTCGGCATCAAGGGAGGATAAAGGGCGAATGTTTATTGCCAATAAAGTGACCGAATAAAGTACTGTATCAAGTTTTGGCAAAGAATATTAGCGTCTATAATGCTGAATAATGGATAAAATTTTATGTTCAGTCTATGTAGGAATTCTTGTCTGCGAAGGTACTGATGTACCTTTTTATGGACGGTAGTAAGCGGGATTTAACGAGCTCATGGATCATTTGTGGACCCTAAATAAAACGACACATAAATAAAATTTTATTTTATTACTATAACATGCAGGTATGTTTTAGCGTAATTGAACAGTTTTTTTAACTGTCGGGATTCATTAAATCTATCAGAAACAGCAAACATAATAAAATAAATCAGCGGGATGCTTTTATAAGCTGGCTTTATTGTTAATGTGCGAATAACTTAAATTATAAATTGTCGCGAGACAAAGGCGTCCATGTACTCCCACGACTTTTCACCGAGTGTTCGGCAAAAATGATCTAGAAAATCTTATTTCTTTGCATCAGTAACACACCCACTCCAGGCAGGCTACAACTCATCAGGGTTGCCAAATCCAAAAGCACATATTGAATCTGTATCATATCTATTAATATTAACGGACTAGTAATGGTCAGTTTCTGGCAAGAGTAGTTCAGCGTTGTGCGAAGCACATTTTTCTAAATTGCGGTCCGCTTGTTGCTCTCTTAAAAATACCATTGTGCGTGTACTCATAACACGACGATGAGCTGTTCCACGAAACTGGCTCGGCGGCCAACGATTTCCAAATTTTCAATTTATTCATGTGTTTGTCTGGAGATTTTGTTCATTTATGATTTCGTTTGGGTGGAGTACCTACTGAAATTCAATTATGCGCAAAATATCAGTGAAAAATGTTAAATAATAATTAAGTTATAACAACAACAATAATAATATGTATGATTGTATTTACTGACGCCAATAAAAATATAGACAAAACATTTTCAAATTTCATGTGTAGCAAAAATATATCAAAAACAATCCTAACATACCTAATATCATACAAATAATAAGAAAACAAATTGGAATGCAATAATATCAGGTAACATTAAACAAATTATATAAAGGTAAAAATTCTTGATTGTATATGTTTGAAAGTTTAAAATTAATAACAAGACCATGATAGAAGTAAGCCGAATGAAGGACATCAAAATTTTCAATATCATAATTTTTTGTTTACCTTAATCTGTATCTTTTTGAACGAAATCTTAATCTAAAAATGTAACTAATAGCTTTATGGAGTTATATAGTACCGTAACAGTTTCATGTTATTCTATACTTTATTTCGAGTGTATTATTCCGCAAACGTTTTTTCATTATCGTTAATTTACAGTTAAGAAGGTTTCTAATTAGGTGTTTGGTTTTCCCTAAGATTTTAAGTTATTTACCAAATATCACTAGGCTGAATAGTCGATACCAACTCCAGAATAAGAAAGAACAAAAAAGTAACGAAATAAAAGAAAACGTGATACAGGAATATATAAATGGTAATAATAGTACAAAGTATTCCTATGCAAAGCTAACGGTTACATGGGTATTATCAGGAAAGAAAAATGTTCGGAGCAGAAATTAGTCGAATTGGCGATTTGGCGCTGTTGTTGGGTTAATTCCACATGAGCGCAGCAGGGAGCAGAGATGAGTGAGTAGTTTGGGCAAAATCCATATTAGTATTTTGCATCCGGCCGCAGTAGACCTGCAAATCAAACGCTATTTGTGAAAGCTGCAATGCAATGCTCGATGACACAATAAATAAAAGCAGAATTGATTACGCTGATTGCCTCGCCGGTTGCGTTTAACATAAATAAAACGGGCATCAGCGCTAAATTCTACGCGGGAGCAATTTTAATCTGCTCGCGTACGCGCGCGTAATTACAACCCCCGGCAGTATCATGGTGTGCCGTGTTTATGTGTTCTTTAAATATTATTATTCGCTACGGGTGATTGTTATTTGCCGAGCGATATAACAAATCATGCGCGATGATTCAGTTAAGTGTTTCGGTATGCGATGATTGATTTGACGAACGCAACGCAACGGTTGCGGGAGTTAAACAGAATCGAGTTTTTGATTACTGATTAGGCGTTTCATGTCCGCTCCTGTTTTTACGGTTCGGTGGAGAATGTAACGCGCCACCCATCCATCCGAACGGAGCTTTAGCTTTAGCTTTGGCTTCAGTCCTGCCGGTCCTACTGCCATGCTATACCATGCCGTCCCCGTAAAAAGCTTGTTAGCGTAGGCTTTGCTAAATTCAATCAAACTTGTAAACAGTGGGATGCGTCCCGAATACCGATGACTCTTAATTGTCTCCCAATAGAGCAGCGGTCGGCGGAAATCAGAGCAGAATCAGGGCAGACCATTGCAAGACGATCCTTCGCAAACACCAATCAGCCGTTCCTCAGCCAACGCTTCGCTTCGCGCTATGCTAATTCCAATCGCTCAATCGTTCTCCCTCAAATTCCATCTTGCTGCGATATTAGGTATTTTTTTGCAAATATTAGATCTTATCGGTCAAATCGCCGCATTGTTTAACTTGGTCGCATTCTAAAAGAATGTTCTCAGGAAGGAAGAAGCTCTTTGATGAATATCCCCTGGTATGGCGTCTTTGGCTTGGACTAGAGTCTTAGTAGAACGTATAAAAGAAATGTGCAAAATTTCCTTGCTCAACTTTATTGTAGACACTACCGGTTTCGACCCTCCCGGGTCATCCTCAGGTGTTATAAGCAATAGAACAAAACATGATATAATCAGGAGTTTACAACTTATCAACAATTAGTACAAATTAATGTGTTTACATTGGCATGTGGTCAAATTATATTCCAAGTTCTTATGATTTAAAACATGCTAGATAAAGCAAAGTAACTCACTAGCACGTCAAAAGTAAAAATTAAAGCCGAAAAAGGGGACACGAGGTGTCACAATTATTATCATCTAATATATAAAATCCCTATTCTGTCTGCCTGTGGATCGGTGGATTTGTCTGACGGTCCGTACCGAAAACTACACTGATCAAAATGAATTGATTGATTTATCAAATATCAGTTTGTTTCCAATTCGTTTATACGAGACAAATAATGAATTGCATTGAACATATAATAACACAGGGCAACAAATATGAATTTTTTAAAAATAGTCCGGGGTTCTTCAACTGATGTTGTCAAACACGCCACACAAGTAGTAGTCGAAGGAATTATCATTTAAATTATTAGGTCAGAATTTCTTTAGAATCCACACATATCGTTTTTATCTGAGAGACAGTTTATAACAAAATGATTTGTACAGGCCGATGCTTTTCCATTATACTCTGTACTTGGTTTTCACATGTCAGCCCTTTTGAGAATATGATGGAATAGGGGCATCACAAACAGCAATAACAATTTTTGGAGGAGACAAAATCTAGTGGAAAATCTCTACTGATAAAAATTCGTACATGTAAATGGTCAGATGCACATTATTGTCTTCCATTTTTGGATGAGACTTCAATTATTTACGTCTGCTGATCCATTTTCTTTGGTCTATATTTATGTAGGCACTAATTTTCACCATTTGATAGGGAAATATCTGCTTATTTCCACGAATTGAGTGATTACCAGCTACCAAAATTGAAGGTGTCAAAAATTTTTATATTTCTGTCAACAGTCCGTTTTAAAGAGATAAAAATCAAGAAAAAGTAAATGAAATGAAAAACTCACTCTTAATACCTTATAGGCTAAACAGTTTAGTTTGATACAGAATATAACATAATGAAAAAATTAAAAATTTTATTTGCTGAATTTTATTTTGATGAAGCTCTTAAAGGACATTCGCAACACCTACGAGCGAGCAAAAATTTCGGTCATTTTCAAGAGTCTGTAACTCAGAGCTTAATGACCATCCAAAAATGTTATACATATCATTTTAAAGGAAAAACTTTTCACTTTTTGATGTCTTAAGCAAAAAGTTTCTATTTTTTAAGAAACCCCCATTTTCCACATGAGAATTCGAAAGACCGAAATTTTTCCGAAAATTTTCAAGTTTTAAACACGTCCACGGGCTCCAAGTATTTTTTCTTATTAGTTTCTCCAATTGCATCTTGTAGTATGAACTTTTCTCTTTAATTCATTTTTATGTGACAATTTTAAACTAACCTATTGAGAATCAAAGAAAAAATCGCACCTTTGTCTTTTGACAGTCGTAACAACCGGTAGCAAATAGCAATATGCATTTAGTCTACGGCATAAGAAATTTTAGGACATGCTTTACAATTTAGTTGATTACAATTTTTAATCGCTTGACTTTTTTATTAGATTAATTTCGTTCAAAAATGACCTTGTAATTCACCAATACGCCGAACCGTATAAAATCTGTGGGCACATTAAGGACATGGACGTTAACATTCTAATGTTAACGTTTTTTATAGACAAAAGCTATAAGTAAAACATGGACAAAGTTTAAAGACGATCAAAAAATGTTTTACTCGAGTCCCTGCGTTTTAAATGGTGAACATCCTTCATAATCGACCTGTGAAGGTGGAAATCTTACTGACAATGAGTGCTTGTGTGAGACTTCGTTTAAAAGGGTTTTTCAAAGCGAGGACAACCTCGCGGGGCGTCAATTTCACTGAAATTTCGACTTCAAACTCCCAATCCAAAATTTTATTTTCGTGAAACCAGACGTTTGGCCTGTTCGATAGAATGTCCAGCACTGATCTGAGCAACGAATGGCCAATCAAATGTAAATTTCAAAGTGTACCTCAAACATTATTGGTCGGTTGCTGCTCCGAACAACATCGGGCATTGTATCGAACAGATCCATTTGTTTGGTCATCGCTACCTTGTAAACAAAAGACCTCTGCTACTCAATATTGAAATGGCCGTAACTCTGCGAAAAAAGGCGCAGATTCCTCGACGATATCACATTGTCCTCGCCTTGAAACCCTCTTTCAAATGAACGCACACACGGCCCCTCATTGCATATAAGATGTTTACCTTCACAGGCTGATTATGAAGGATGTTCATCTTTTAAAACCTAGTGACACAAAGAATACATTTTTTGATCGTCTTGAAATTCTGCAAATGTTTTACTGATAGGTTTTGCTTATAAAAAACGTAAACATCGCAATGTTTTCGCCCATGTCCTCGATGTGACCACAGTTTTTATACGACCCGGCGAATTGGTAAATTTCAAAGTTATTTTTGAACGAAATTAACCTAATAAAAAGTCAAGCTATGAAAAATTGCACTTAACATGCATATTGTTATTTGCAACCGGAAGTTATGACTGTCAAAAGACAAAGGTGCGATTTTTTCTTCGATTGTCAATAGGTTAGTTTAAAATGGTCATAGAAAAATGAATTAAAGTAGAACACATAGCGAAAAGTTCATACTACAAGATGCAATTTGAGAAACTAATCAAAAAAAATCATTGGATGGGTGGACATGTTTAAAATTTGAAAATTTTACGGAAAAATTTCGGTCGTTCGTTTCTCACGTGAAAAAGGGGGCTTTCTTATGAAATAGAAACATTTTGCTTAAGAGATCAAACAGTATAGAGTTTTTCCTTTGAAATGATGTGCATAATATTTTTGGATGGTCATTTTGCTCTGAGATACGCAGTCTTGAAAATAACCGAAATTTTTGCTCGCTTGTAGGTGTTCCCTTAATTTTGCAGGTCAGTGTATATCAAAACCAATTCTAACCTACCTAATATCATACAAATAATAAAAAAATAAATTAGAATGCAATAATATTAGGTAACATTAAACAAATTATAAAAAGGTAAAAATTCTTGATTGTATATGTTTGAAAGTTTAAAATTAATAACAAGACCATGATAGAAGTAAGTCGAATGAAGGACATCAAAATTTTCAATATCATAATTTTTTTCTTGATTTGAACCCATTTAGTTGTTTTACTAATATAATGATATAAGTATTTTGTACTTCAACTATTTATTTTTTAATAAACACAACCGTTTTCGGGTTATATACCCGTCATCAGGTGTTAACTACAAAAACATGAGTTATTAAATACATGTAGAAATAAAATATTACTAATTGCTACTTACAATATTAATTATATATGAAAATATTAAAATGTCATATTTAATTAAATAATTGA